>LGRX02004690.1:0-18088 GCA_001247695.2 Cymbomonas tetramitiformis | reverse complement strand
GAAGAAGCAAATTGCTTAGGTCACTGAATCATCCAAGTTGTTCTCGGGAGCATCCCGTCACTGGCTTGAAGAAGCAAATTGCTTAGGTCACTGAATCATCCAAGTTGTTCTCGGGAGCATCCCGTCACTGGCTTGAAGCAAATTGCTTAGGTCACTGAATCATCCAAGTTGTTCTCGGGAGCATCCCGTCACTGGCTTGAAGAAGCAAATTGCTTAGGTCACTGAATCATCCAAGTTGTTCTCGGGAGCATCCCGTCACTGGCTTGAAGATGCCTCTTCAAACAACAAAGTATCTCAGGGCTTTGAACGGAATGAGCTTGGAGATGTCACTGCAAGCCTATGAAAACTACCAACGCATCATGCCGGAGTCTACAGTGCCTTTGCACAGTTCTGAGACCCTAAGGCAAACTAGAGAGCAAGCAGTTGCCGAGGTTGTTTCGCCAGATGTTTGCTATTCAAAGTGTTTGCTTATTATATTGGGTGCATCTGCTCTGGAAAGTTTCATCTAGAGGTAATGATTGCGTTAGGTGCCGGGATAAGAACTCAGAGAATCAAGGAATTCACGCTAAAGTCGACCTCCAAGAATATGTTAAGAGGTATCTTCAATCATCCCCACTTAAAGCATACAAGGCCAGGTCAACCAGTTGGTGGGGCGAAGGTGTCGAAACGAAAGCGTCCGCGTGCAATACGACGACGTCAGCACCACGAGACCTGGCGACGCGTACGGAATCCACTGAGTTGCTACCCACAATTGCCACCGACCCATATGGCAGCTCCCCGAGGATGCCATCCGCTATGTCTTCACCAAAGCCTGCGATGCCTATGCTGAGAGGCCAAAGGCAATTGGCGGAAAAACAAGGGCCCATTCTGTCTTCTAGATCGCCAGCTAGCTGGTGTCTACTTGAGATCTCAACTATTGCCTCCAGGCCGAGACGTCGAGCATAACCAACCATGAGTTCGAGTTCTGACAACGGTTGGTGGTCAGGCAAGAAAAAAACCCCAGCAGCACCGTCTTCTGCTGCGTCTAGTACCTGCAAGGGGTGGAATACGGGTTCCAACCAAAGCACTGGCGCGCTGGAGGCCCCAACGACATCCCGGAGGACTTGCCGATCATCCGTCCGAACCGCGAGTGCGTGCGCCCCAGCGTTCACGATCGTCGACGTTAACCCTTTGACACCATTTGCTCCAGGTAAAACTGTCGGTACTTCCGCCACTAGTATACCCTGCCCCTTCCAAGTGAATTGCTCCACCAGGTCCTGCAGCGCATAAGGGTCTGGCCTGGGTTTCGCGGTCTGTATTTTCGCCTGTGCTCCTTCGTCTCCGAGTCGACGAACTTCTTCAAAAACCTTGTCCTTCTTTAACTTTAAATCTTCGTTTCCAAAAAGGGCTAGAGCCCCACACTTGTTTCCAGGTAATCGAAGACGGTGAGTTTGCTTGATTTCGAAAGCAGATCCGTCAGACAGTGAGCGCGCTCCTCGGTAGGACCACCTCGCGTCAATGCACTTGATTTGTCTAGGTTTCTTAAATCTTTGCAGAGTCTGTCCAAATAACGAGGCCATTTTCACGACGAACGCTTAAACTGTCACTCCCAACTGTTACTCTCTTCGAACCGCTCGTAGGTTCAGATTTTCGCAGATGTCTCTTCGTACGGCTCCACTACAAGGGTATTGAACCTCAAGTCAGCTGTGCTAAAAAAGCTCTTCATGTTTCAAACGTTCTCCATATAAAGCTCTCACCCGTACTCATACTGGAATATCACCCTCCACAAATGATTGTAATAATCGTAGTCCTTATACAGCCAAATTGACAAGTCACTAGTCAGGCTACCTGTTATAATCGAGTTTGAGAAAAACAAATCTAGACAGCAGCAGGCTATCCATAACCTCTGCAGATCTGCTCCTTATGTTATCTTTATGGTTTGCCCTCCAATTCTGGAGGGAACCCCACGCCAGGCCAGGTGACACTGAGCGGTGACACTCTTGTCCCCAGAGCTTATGGACGAAAATAAACATTTAGGGTTTGTAACTCTGTGGGGTCCTACTCTCGCAAGCCAGAGGTTACGAGCTTCGGCCGCTGCGCGGCCGATCGCGCGATTCTCGACAGAAAGCAATGGAAAGCAGCTCGTAACCTCTGGTTCTTTTCGTGTTTTGGCCTGAATTTCGCTACCTTTTCCTTCCAGAAAACCTACGCGAACCGCGGAAACGCCTGTTTTGTATGCTTACTGTATACTGAAAAAAATGTAACTGTTACCGCGCGCAGCATATAATATTCAGCTATTAGTAGGAAAGTTCGTTGATTAAGCGGTCCACGATATACTGAAACCTCGAGGGTGCTCCTTAACATCCCCATGAAGTTCCTTTCTGGCTCGACTTACTCTGCTTGATGCGACGAGTTGGGGTCGCTGAGAAATCAAGCGATGGGCAGCAATGGAGGTGCGGATTTCTTTCAGCGGTTCCTTAACCTGAATACTTTAAGTTTTTCGAACGTATGGGGGGATGTTTGGAGATGTCTGAAAGGTATTTGGGGTGCAATATGCGTGCAGGCGCGTCGGTGATACAGTTTTGTCGCATTTCGAACTCGTATAACTTGAGCTGTGGGACAGGGATGGAGGTGCGGATTTCCTTCAGCGGTTCCTTAACCTGAATACTTTAAGTTTTTCGAACGTATGGGGGGATGTTTGGAGATGTCTTAAAGGTATTTGGGGTGCAATATGCGTGCAGGCGCGTCGGTGATACAGTTTTGTCGCATTTCGAACTCGTATAACTTGAGCTGTGGGACAGGGATGGAGGTGCGGACTTTTTTCAGCGGTTCCTTAACCTGAGTACTTTGCGTTTTTCGAACGTATGGGGGGATGTTTGGAGATGTCTGAAAGGTATTTGGGGTGCAATATGCGTGCAGGCGCGTCGGTGATACAGTTTTGTCGCATTTCGAACTCGTATAACTTGAGCTGTGGGACAGGGATGGAGGTGCGGATTTTTTTCAGTGGTTCGTTATGCTCAGTACTTTGCGTTTTTCGAACGTATGGCGGGATGTTTGGAGATGCCTGAAAGGTATTTGGGGTGCAATATGCGTGCAGGCGCTACTGCGGTATATAATGGGCGCATTAGACACGACTATAACTTGAGCTATGGGACAGGGATGGAGGTGCGGATTTTTTTCAGTGGTTCGTTTTGCTCAGTACTTTGCGTTTTTCGAACGTATGGGAGGATGTTTGGAGGTGTCTAAAAGGTATTTGGGGTGCAATATGCTTGCAGGCGCGATTGCGGTCTAGATTTGTGAAGTGTGACACACCCAAAGACCGATCACCCAAGACCGATCTTTGGATCAACCAAAATGGCAAATGCGTTCAAAAGTTATGCCACTTTTGATATTCGTCAATCTGCAGACTGCAGAAGTCTGGTCTGGAAACTCTTTGGTCTGCGTTCCTGGCGAGCCAGTTCACTTTTTGGCCCCGTTCCAAGCAGAACTTCTGCTTCGAATAACCCATTCTCAGAACGCTGAAATTTTCAAGGCCTTTGGAACACCTTCATTTTGGCCTCTTACGAATAGTATCAGAGCCTCCGGACTACCACAGAAAATAAAAAAATCGATAAACCGGGAGAAAATCGCCGCGTCCGGAGGCTCTGACTTGTGAGAGTAGTGGGGTCCATAAGCTCTGTTTCTCCGAGCCTCTTCGATCAACTGTAACGTCGACCCTCGCGTGTCGCAGGCCGCGCAGCGGCCGCGCTCGGAGAAACTCTGGGAACAAGAGTGACACAGTAACAGGGTGATCAGGGTTTTCATGGTTTTGCAGCTTGAAAATATAAGCGTTCCTCCCGCTGCTCCTGCTCCCGGCAGCGCCGCTCAGCGGGACGGTCATAGCTCAGCGGGGACGGTCATAGCGCCCCTCGCCGGTGTGCCGAAATCCGAGTCGATAGACGTCCTGTCGACAAGACGAGCGTTCTCGACCAACATCAATTGCTCGCACCTTTTGTGCACACATACTTTTTTTCACGAGGGATCCCGAGAGGCTTGTTTTTGCTCCAACTCTTTCAGTTCGTGTCTTGGTTTCAGAGCAGAAACCGTACTGTACGGTTAAGCTGCAAGACTTTAGTTTTTGTGCAACGTATACACCTCGCGATGAAATTTTGCGCCTTCGGTAGGGGTAGGTAAGATGATGGCGCTGTCGGGCAGCTCATTCTCCGCAGCAATGCCACGGTTGTGCGCCTGCAGATCCTTCGGGGCTCACAGATTCGCGCGCCAAGGAACACTTGGGATCAGGTTGTTGTGAATCTGTAATATTTATTGTCAAGTGATTCATGATGCCACGGTCAGCGGATCTTCGTTCCCGGCTTGGGATCACACTCAGCGGTCTGGCTAACTGCGGTTATTGCAGGAAAGTACTTATTCTGACAACCTCCCGGTTTTCTGCTTTGTGTTGCAGAACCTTGCTATTATCCCGCCTGCACCATGCTTGAAGAGACTGCAGTCCGTGGAACTCAGTTCTCGGCTTGGGATCAAACCCAACGGTCTGGCTAACGGGGCGTCTGTGGCGCAGGGCATCCAGGCTGCGGTTTTTAGTTTCGTTTTGGCTTTTGTTAAAGTACAGTCCCAACACTGAACGCCTGTATTAGACCCTCTTATGCACTGAAGGGTGTATTTTGAGGTTACATGCGGTTGAGCTAAGGAGTGAATATGGCATATGAGGGGCTGCAGTCTCAGTGGGATACCCCCTCCGAGCTCAGGTTGAACCCCTGACAGCCCCGTCTCGGGCGCACATCCCCGGCTGGGCATTGCTCAACAGGGTGTGCGCCGAAACTCCAGGCATCGTACAAGCGTGTTCACCAACGCACAGCACAGCACAGTAACGCAATGCACTCATAGCACCGCACGTTGCAGCACGACACGCCACTGCATAGAGAGAGGGCACGCTTGGTGCAGCACTTCACGGCATAGCACTGTTGCGCACTCCGCGGCATAGAAGAGTAGGGCTTTGGAAGACTAGGGTTCTGTGTTCACGAGACACCAACGCACTGCAGCGCGCACGACGCTCAAGGGATTGAGGGGCTGCAGACTGACTGGGTAGCCCCCAGTCAGCTCAGGTTGAAGTCCTGACAGCCCCGTCTTGGGCGCACATCCCCGGCTGGGCATTGCTCAACGGGGTGTGCGCCCAAGACTTTTGTCCATGCCTCAAGTCGTTGAGTTTGGCATGGCACGGCGCAGGAGCGCCTCGAGGAGCGCAGTGCATAATACAACCTGGCATAGCGTAGAATTGGCACAACACAACTAAGCGTTGGCAGAGCAATTTCATCGCTTCAGCATAGCACAGAACAACAACGGCATAGCATCAACCTAGCATGAATATAGCATCAACATAGCACCGCATAGCAATGGTATAGCACAACATAGCACAACATAGTATTGGCAGGCAACAATATAACATAGAATAGCATTAGCATAATAAAGTATAGCACATAATATTGTAGTATGGCCGTAGATTTGGCGCAGCACGGAGCAGCACTGCAACAGCACTGGCAGCGCAAAGGAGAGTGCAGGACAAAATGGCACAACATACCACTCTCATCTCGTTGGTATAGCACAAATATAGTGCAACACAGTGTATCAGCATATCACAAACGCACTACATCCGCGTATCACTATCGCACAGAATTTGCATCTCACTTGTGCAATACATTAGCGTATCACTGGTGCGCTGCAACCATATGCATATCAAAGGTGCAACGCATTGGGCTATCACTGGTGCACTACACCAGTGTAGTACCATATCACTGATGCACTACACCAGTGTATCACTTGAGCGATTCATCTGCATATCACTAGCGAACTATATCAGCATATCACTGATGCACTACATCAGCACATCACTGATGCACCACATCAGCATATCACTGATTCACTACATCAGCATATCACTGATGCACTACACCCGTGTATCTGCATATCACTGGCCGGCTGCATTTCCATATCACTGGTGCACTGCATTTGCATCGCATTGACGCACTGCATCTGCATATCGCCGGCGCACCGCCTTTGCATATCACCAGCACCGCATTTGCATATCACTGGCGCACCGCCTTTGTTATCACCAGCGCACTGCATCCGCATAGCACCAGCGCACCGCATCGGCATCTGACTGGCGCACTGCATCCGCATTTCACGGACGCACAGCATTTGCATCTCACTGGCGCACTGCATCCGCATATCACTGGCGCACTGCATCGGCATCTCACCCGGGACTGCATCCATATCACCGGCGCACCGCCTTTGCATATCACCAGCGCACTGCATCTGCATCTCACCGGTGCAACGCAATTGCATATCACCTTTCACCGCATTTGCATCTCATTGGCGCACCGCATCCGCATATCACCGGCGCACCGCATCCGCATCTCACTGGCGCACTGCATCCGCATACCACCGGCGCACCGCATCGGCATCTCACTGGCACACTGTGCATCCACATATCACCTTTCACCGCATTTGCGTCTGTTTGACTCTCTGGAGCTGTTTTGTTATCTTCTGGGCTCTGAAGAAGTGGGATGAATTGCTGAGAGGTTGCAAGATTGTGCTGTGGAGTGGCTATGAAGCCGCCAGGCAATGATTGAGAACCCATGGGGGAAGGCAATGTTTGTTCCGTTGTCGGTATGTGGGAGGCCATGTTGACGGTTAAAAGACAATGTTTGTGTGGGCAAGGTTGAATCCTTCAATGTGGGTGGTTGGAAGGAAAGATTTTGTTGTGAGAAAGGAGGTAGTCTGGGTGAGACTGACGTTTTCCGAGTTGTTCAGTTCTAGGAAAGGACCCAGGTGGTAGCCATGAAGGCGACTGGTGGCTTGTCGTGCCCCATGAAAGCGATGCAGAGCTGCCTTGAGAAAATACTGGCGGAGCCGGAGAGCCCGGTTCTTCTGTAGAAGTCGGGAGGCAAGTTTGTGCCATTACACATGGTGTGTTTGTGGCTAAGTGAAGAAATTGACTTAGAGAAACGGTCTTGGCCCGAAGGAGTACTTGGGAATGATCGTCACAGGGTGACTTTGTGGGCAGCTATGTTCACTGCCTTGCTGTGCCTACTTTGTAAAGACAATGTTTGTGTGGGCAAGGTGGATTCCTTCAATGTAAGAGGATGGTTAGAAGGAGAGATATTGTGCTTGAAGTGAGCTCTAGAGAGCTGCTTTAAGAGAGTGCCGGCAGAGCCGGGGAGTCCGTGAGATGATGTCAGGAATTGGAAGGTGCTGCCGTACAACCCTTTTAGGGATGAGGCTTCCAGTCATATTAACTATCTGGAGTTGTGTGTGATCTTTGGGGCCTTGAGGTTGTGGGGTCACTTGCTCCGAGGTTGCAAGATTGTGTTGTGGAGTGACAATGAGGCTGCCCGGCTGATGACTGAGAATCTGTGGGGAAAAGTGACATTTGTGCCGCTGCTAAAAGAGATCCTGTTGTTGACTGTCAAGCATGTCTTGAGGATTGTAACGAAGAGGATTTCTTCGAAGAAAAATGGCTTGGCTGATGCCTTGAGCAGGAGTGAAATGGGAAGGTTCTTGGAGCTGCTGAGAGGGTGGTCCCGGATTTCTTGAGTGAAAAGCGTGTGGACCCAAGAACGACCTCTGCTGTTTTTTGTGTTGCCTTTTTGGCGTACGGAGAGGTTTTTGGCAGGAGATTGTACTTCCTGCGCTTGACTGTGGCCTCTTTGAAGTTGTTGAGTATGTATTGGCAAGGTTGATTCCTTCAATGTAAGAAGGGTGTTGAGGCGAAAGGACTTTGCTGTGAGGAAGGAGACAGTCTGGGTGAGACTAGTGTTCTCCAGGGTATACCTAATTCAGTTCCATGAGAGGTCTCATGTGGTAGCCATGAAGGCCACTGGTGGCTTGTTGTGCCCGAGAAAGGCAGATACTTATCATTATAAGGGCTGCCAACTTGGTGGTCACGGTCGGGTATCATTATAAGACTACTATCATTATAGGACTTATCATTATAGGACTACTTGCACTGTAGTGAACTGCTTTGAGAGAGTGCCGGTTGAGCCGGGGACCCCGGCTTTTCGGTGGAAGTCGAGAGGCAGGATTGCAGTTACACCGTACATGATGGCAAGAATGTATAGTGTAATGGATTTTAATGATGTCAATATGTGCACATTGTGGGCTGCAATGTTAACTGCCCTATTGTGCTTGCTGAGGAAGGACAATGTGTGTGTGGGCAAAGTGAATGCCTTTAATGTTAGGAGGGTCCTCCGGAGGAGAGACTTTGAGATGAATGGAGACACAGTGTGGGTGACACTGGTGTTCTCAAAAGTGATCCAATTTGAGGAAAGGTCACACGTGGTGGGAATGAAAGCCACGGATGGAATGCTGTGCCCGAGACGGGCACTGGCCAGATGTTTTGAGAGGACATTGGGTGAGCCGGAGAGTCCGGCATTCCAGTGGAGGTTCATGATGGCGAGAATGTATAGTGTAATGGATTTTAATGATGACAATATGTGCACATTGTGGGCCGCAATGTTGACTGCTCTATTGTGCTTGCTGAGGAAGGACAATGTGTGTGTGGGCAAAGTGAATGCCTTTAATGTTAGGAGGGTCCTCCGGAGGAGGGACTTTGAATTGAATGGAGACACAGTGTGGGTGACACTGGTGTTCTCAGAAGTGATCCAATTTGAGGAAAGGTCACACGTGGTGGAAATGAAAGCCACGGATGGAATGCTGTGCCCGAGACGGGCACTGGCCAGATGTTTTGAGAGGACACCGGCAGAGCCGGAGAGTCCGGCATTCCTATGGAGGTCCAAAGGAAAGGTGGTGCCCATGACACACGGATTGTTTGTGGGGGAAATGAAGAAATTGATTGTGAAGATCGGGTTGAACCCGAAGGACTACTCGGGGCATAGCTTTCGTAGAGGAGGGGCCACTGTGGCCTTTAACCTCGGAGTAGACCACCTGCTAATTAAGTTGCAGGGTGACTGGGTGTCTGATGCATACCAGAGGTATGAACAAATTACTGAACAGAGGAGGCTGGAGCTGCCGAAGCGGCTGGCTGAAAGACTGAGACAGGTGGAGAGGACGTGGTCGGGCAAGTCGTCTGCCAGCAAGCAGCTTCGGGTTTGGGGTAGCTGAAGCGCCAGCCATTTGGGAAGAAGGAACTTGCAGGTGCCGTGAGGCCCTGAAGTTGGGCTGACTCTTCGGCAACCCCGGTTGCATACCACCACCCTAGAAGTACTCAAAGTTTGTTGTGAAGCTTGTTGTGAACGCAAATGGTGCTTATGAGCACCACCTGTGCTGTCAGAAATCTATCCTCCCTGGGAAGTACTTGTGTAAATAATTGAGAAATTTATTTCTAAATTATTTTGGAAGTACTGGGGAGGAATTTCTGACCTGCAAAAAATGAGCCCGAGGCTCGCCGAGGACTGGGGAACTTTTTGCAGTTTTTTCTGGGGGATTTCCGAGGCGGAGCCGAGAGGAATCTGTCAGTACGACTTTCCTGTTTTCTGATTGGCTACGGTGTCGCGGGGGAACCGTGACATCGGAGGAGTGACTGTCGAGTGCAAGAGTTTCGTCATCGGACGACTTGCACACCATTTGATTTGGATCTGCGGCCAGGCGGAGCCTGGACACAGATGCCACACTATGAAGGACTCATGTGGCACTTGACATAGCCCGTGAAGATGAAGAGATTGTCGGAGCTTTTGAAATAAGCTGCGACAGTTCACTTCACTTCATTCTGCGAGAACTTCGGGCTCCGAGTCTACCAATTCAACAGTTTCCCACACCCGCCCGCCCGGGAAGAAGGAACTTGCAGGTGCCGCGAGGCCCTGAAGTTGGGCTGACTCTTCGGCAACCCCGGTTGCATACCACCTCCCTAGAAGTACTCAAAGTTTGTTGTGAAGCTTGTTGTGAACACAAATGGTGCTTATGAGCACCACCTGTGCTGTCAGAAATCTATCCTCCTTGGGAAGTACTTGCGGATGCAGTGCGCCAGTCAGATGCCGATGCGGTGCGCCGGGGATCTGCATATGCAGTGCTGGTGATATGCAAAGGCAGTGCAGCAACGATACGCAGATGCAGTACGCCAGTGAGATGCAAATGCGGTGCGGCCGTGGTATGCGGATGCAATGCGCCAGAGAGCTGCCGATGCGGTGCGCCGGTGATATGCGGATGCAGTGCGCTGGTGATATGCAAAGGCGGTGCGCCAGCAATATGCAAATGCAGTGCTGGTGATATGCAAATGCGGTGCGTCCGTGAGATGCAAATGCGGTGCGTCCGTGATATGCAGATGCAGTGCGCAGAGTGAGATGCAAGTGCCGCCGGCCAGTAAGTTTACCCGATGCGGTGCGCCAGTGAGATGCAAACGCGGTGCCCCGGTGAGATGCCGATGCAGTGCGCCAGTGAGATGCAAGTGCCGCCGGCCAATTACATGCGGATGAGGTGCGCCAGTGAGATGCAAACGCGGTGCGCTGGTGATATGCCAAGGCGGTTCGCCAGTGAGATGCGAATGCGGTGCGCCAATGAGATGCAAATGCGGTGAAAGGTGATATGCGGATGCACAGTGTGCCAGCGAGATGCCGATGCGGTGCGCCGGTGATATGCGGATGCAGTGCGTCAATGCGATGCCGATGCGGTGCGCCGGTGATCTGCATATGCAGTGCAGGTGATATGCAAAGGCAGTGCGCCAGTGATATGCAGATGCAGTGCGCCAGTGAGATGCAGATGCGGTGCGTCCGTGATATGCGGATGCAATGCGCCAATCAGATGCCGATGCGGTGCGGTGAGATGCAGATGCAGTGCGCTAGTGAAATGCAAGTGCCGCCGGTGCAGATGCGGTCGCCAGTCAGATGCGGATGAGGTGCGCCAGTGAGATGCAAACGCGGTGCGCTGGTGATATGCCAAGGCGGTGCGCCAGTGAGATGCGAATGCATTGCGCCAATGAGATGCAAATGCGGTGAAAGGTGATATGTGGATGCACAGTGTGCCAGTGAGATGCCGATGCGGTGCGCCGGTGGTATGCGGATGCAGTGCGCCAGTGAGATGCGGATGCGGTGCGCCGGTGATATGCGGATGCGGTGCGCCAATGAGATGCAAATGCGGTGAAAGGTGATATGCAATTGCGTTGCACCGGTGAGATGCAGATGCAGTGCGCTGGTGATATGCAAAGGCGGTGCGCCGGTGATATGCGGATGCAGTGCCCCGGTGAGATGCCGATGCAGTGCGCCAGTGATATGCGGATGCAGTGCGCCAGTGAGATGCAAATGCTGTGCGTCCGTGAAATGCGGATGCAGTGCGCCAGTCAGATGCCGATGCGGTGCGCTGGTGCTATGCGGATGCAGTGCGCTGGTGATAACAAAGGCGGTGCGCCAGTGATATGCAAATGCGGTGCTGGTGATATGCAAAGGCGGTGCGCCGGCGATATGCAGATGCAGTGCGTCAATGCGATGCAAATGCAGTGCACCAGTGATATGGAAATGCAGCCGGCCAGTGATATGCAGATACACGGGTGTAGTGCATCAGTGATATGCTGATGTAGTGAATCAGTGATATGCTGATGTGGTGCATCAGTGATGTGCTGATGTAGTGCATCAGTGATATGCTGATATAGTTCGCTAGTGATATGCAGATGAATCGCTCAAGTGATACACTGGTGTAGTGCATCAGTGATATGGTACTACACTGGTGTAGTGCACCAGTGATAGCCCAATGCTTTGCACCTTTGATATGCATATGGTTGCAGCGCACCAGTGATACGCTAATGTATTGCACAAGTGAGATGCAAATTCTGTGCGATAGTGATACGCGGATGTAGTGCGTTTGTGATATGCTGATACACTGTGTTGCACTATATTTGTGCTATACCAACGAGATGAGAGTGGTATGTTGTGCCATTTTGTCCTGCACTCTCCTTTGCGCTGCCAGTGCTGTTGCAGTGCTGCTCCGTGCTGCGCCAAATCTACGGCCATACTACAATATTATGTGCTATACTTTATTATGCTAATGCTATTCTATGTTATATTGTTGCCTGCCAATACTATGTTGTGCTATGTTGTGCTATACCATTGCTATGCGGTGCTATGTTGATGCTATATTCATGCTAGGTTGATGCTATGCCGTTGTTGTTCTGTGCTATGCTGAAGCGATGAAATTGCTCTGCCAACGCTTAGTTGTGTTGTGCCAATTCTACGCTATGCCAGGTTGTATTATGCACTGCGCTCCTCGAGGCGCTCCTGCGCCGTGCCATGCCAAACTCAACGACTTGAGGCATGGACAAAAGTCTTGGGCGCACACCCCGTTGAGCAATGCCCAGCCGGGGATGTGCGCCCAAGACGGGGCTGTCAGGACTTCAACCTGAGCTGACTGGGGGCTACCCAGTCAGTCTGCAGCCCCTCAATCCCTTGAGCGTCGTGCGCGCTGCAGTGCGTTGGTGTCTCGTGAACACAGAACCCTAGTCTTCCAAAGCCCTACTCTTCTGTGCCGCGGAGTGCGCAACAGTGCTATGCCGTGAAGTGCTGCACCAAGCGTGCCCTCTCTCTATGCAGTGGCGTGTCGTGCTGCAACGTGCGGTGCTATGAGTGCATTGCGTTACTGTGCTGTGCTGTGCGTTGGTGAACACGCTTGTACGATGCCTGGAGTCTTGGGCGCACACCCGTTGAGCAATGCCCAGCCGGGGATGTGCGCCCGAGACGGGGCTGTCAGGGGTTCAACCTGAGCTCGGAGGGGGTATCCCACTGAGACTGCAGCCCCTCATATGCCATATTCACTCCTTAGCTCAACCGCATGTAACCTCAAAATACACCCTTCAGTGCATAAGAGGGTCTAATACAGGCGTTCAGTGTTGGGACTGTACTTTAACAAAAGCCAAAACGAAACTAAAAACCGCAGCCTGGATGCCCTGCGCCACAGACGCCCCGTTAGCCAGACCGTTGGGTTTGATCCCAAGCCGAGAACTGAGTTCCACGGACTGCAGTCTCTTCAAGCATGGTGCAGGCGGGATAATAGCAAGGTTCTGCAACACAAAGCAGAAAACCGGGAGGTTGTCAGAATAAGTACTTTCCTGCAATAACCGCAGTTAGCCAGACCGCTGAGTGTGATCCCAAGCCGGGAACGAAGATCCGCTGACCGTGGCATCATGAATCACTTGACAATAAATATTACAGATTCACAACAACCTGATCCCAAGTGTTCCTTGGCGCGCGAATCTGTGAGCCCCGAAGGATCTGCAGGCGCACAACCGTGGCATTGCTGCGGCATTGCTGCGGAGAATGAGCTGCCCGACAGCGCCATCATCTTACCTACCCCTACCGAAGGCGCAAAATTTCATCGCGAGGTGTATACGGCGCACAAAAACTAAAGTCTTGCAGCTTAACCGTACAGTACGGTTTCTGCTCTGAAACCAAGACACGAACTGAAAGTGTTGGAGCAAAAACAAGCCTCTCGTGATCCCTCGTGAAAAAAAGTATGCGTGCACAAAAGGTGCGAGCAATTGATGTTGGTCGAGAACGCTCGTCTTGTCGACAGGACGTCTATCGACTCGGTTATCGGCACACCGGCGAGATGAGCTATGACCGTCCCCGCTGAGCTATGACCGTCCCCGCTGAGCGGCGCTGCCGCGAGCAGGAGCAGCGGGAGGAACGCTTATCTTGAAAATTCCTTGGATTATTTTGGCAGCCTCTCGTCTGGCAGCTTCTGAGGCCCCGAAATTTGACCAGTTTCCAGCCGGTTGCGTTCTATCGGGAGATTATTTGTTTGTACAAATTATCTGGAACAAGGAACACTCTGTGCAACTCGATGCCCTCGCAATAGGGTATGCGTCTAATGTCTGGAACAAGGGAGCGAAATATTTTGCAGACGACATGGTATTTGGGGTCTGACAATGCTAACTCCAAGCAGTGTCCTCGTCAAGCTCGTTCACTCCAATTTCTTTATTTTTGTCGAAGAACATGTTGAAGGCCGCAGTGTTGTTTGCATGTATCACTTCAACGGTAAGCTTTCTTATCTATGAAGGCATTTTGTTGAATTCGAATATAGCTGCGTAAAGAAGCAACATATGCGTGTCAAGTGGTGCTAATCCTTGAATTATCTTGCTCACTTAAGCATACTAAGGTAGGGCTCCTGAAGCCTGAAGTAACCAAGCAAAATTTTAAGCGTTGAACACTCTGTCCTAAAATCCGAGTTTCAGGGTATCATTTCTCTCAAGGCTGTTCGACTAGGGACGATGCCGGCGTTCCAGCGACGGATACGTATCAGCGTTCCAGCCTACAGTAGAGACTTGACACAAGCATGGTTCAGCACAAGCCGACATTTGCTAAAAAAGGGACACCCGCGCAAGTGTTTCCGTCCCGCTCGCGATAACTCTTGAGTGACAGACGAAGTGCACACCCTGGAGTGACCAACCCGACACCAAGGATCGACAAAGCCTATTGTTCTGCGAGTGCTCGTAAAATGGTAGTAGCTGTACAGACGATACAGGATGGTTTTCAACGTTTTTCACCTGCAGTCTCGTACAGATATATTGCATTTTTCAATAGTTCAGTTATAGTCGCGGATATTCAAAGGCTGCGATAGCACATATAAAGGTATTAAAACAGGAACTGGACAGTTAGCGTACCTACACCTTAAAATGCGAGTTGTTGTTGTGAGCAGGTGAAGCTTTCAAGTTGCGGCTGCAATGCAGGTCCAACCCTAATGCCTCCAGTCGGCAGCTCCATTACTGTCTTCGCTGCACCTCTGTGATGTTGTACGATTGTCCAACGAAAGCAACTAGCAACTAAAGTCGCATCAAGTTTTGAAAACATTGGTGTACTGCAAGGAATGCCATGTTGAAATCCAGAGTTGCCTGAGTTCCAGAGTTCTTTTTAGTAGTTCCGATCGTCACTGACATTTAAGAAAAAACGTACCCCGGAGTTTCGTACGCAAATCGAGATACCTTGCTACACCACGGATAGTTTTTGCGCCGAATAACTGGGGTGTTTCACTCGTATGCAACACTACCTGCCTACCTCATCGAGTGTCTGTGGGCTTTTGTTCGTCTTGAAACTTGTTTTGATCGGAGTGTTCACAGTTGTAAGATGACACACGTTGTTGAAACTTTCCAGGTTTCCATGAAGTGTATCAAACAACTTCACCAACCGGAAATATCGGAGCATGCCCTGTTCCTGAAAAGAAATGCGGAAAAGACACTGATTCGTACCATGTTGCATGCTGCCGATCTACACAAAGAACGGGGTATTACATTAACAACTGTTACGTATATACGAAGAGATACTGTGGCGCTCGGACATTTTCAAGTGCACAAAGTCTTTGTGCAAACGATTATGCGTATCTATGCACGGTTGGATATCATGAGGCTGGATGTACTGTAGGATCTTGTGGTACTAATGAGTACTTTTGGTCTCCAAGTTCTTCATCCGGTAAAAGCACCTCTCTCAAACTAAACCTCAACGAGGCAGACGCCAGTCACTTTTGGTCTGAGCACACATAACTAGCAGTGATGAGCTTCTGTGCACACACCTTTTTGTGTACGGCTTGACCCTTGTAAAACTGGAACCGAACCTTTGGCAGTTGCGGCTACCCCAGAAATAAACAACTAGCTCGTCATGACTTGCCCATGTTCCAAGCTATTCATGTTACCTGCTAACAGCTTAGCTGGCAAGAGAAGGGATACGTCAGAAAACTTCCAGCATACTTCTCTTGCCAGCTACCTGTCGGCTAACTGCTCTGCCTCCTTAACCTGCGGTTCGGTTGCAAGCACACCTTTTTTGGATTGCCTCAGCACTTGCTGCGCTGGCCCTCTCTGCATATCTGAAAGTCAATCGCCTGCCAGCCGGTGAATTGCTGATTGTGAATAGCTGCTCCTCATCTTCACACCATACTATCAAGCCCAGTCCTAAGGAAATCTTCAGATGCGAACCCTAGCCAGCATCTCCATGGACTGTGTGCCACCGCACTTCCCCTGTTGGTTTGCCAAATCTAGTATGAAATGCGAAGACTGAACCAAAGCAGTAAGAGAAAGATTGTTCCCGGCAGGCACGCCAAGTTTTAGTGGAGTGACATGAGGCGGGGGATCGTTTACAGACTTACTTGAAGTAGATATTGGCTTGGAAGGCGACTCAGAGAACGCCAATGGCACCTTTCCAACAGGCTGGGCGCGGTACGCCAACAACGGCACCACAGGGTTGCTTTGCGATAATGTAACATTTTCCTCTTCATACGCTGCGAAATTCAGTGGAACAGGCTCGCAGCTTATAGAGGCGCACGCAGCCGGCCATGCGCTCCCTATGTATGCAGAGAGGGAGTACCACTTTAGCTTCGCTGTTTACTCTACTGGAAGCAGCAGCCAAACGCTCAGGAGCGAGTTCTTGGTGTACCCCTCAGACTTGTGGACAGCAGGGGGATCTACGCTTGGTGGTGCGAATACCTCCTCGGGCTCTGACAGTGGCTTTGTCAAATATCATTGCACGAGCAAAGTCAATGAGTGGGAGTCCTTCATCCACATTCTGACCCCATCACAGACCTACGACAACGTGCGCGTGAACCTCGGTCCTGTCGCTGATGACAACGATCTGCTGTACATCGATGCAACCATCCTTGGTTAGTTTTCACCCTTCCGGCATCATTCTCTGTACTGCCAAATGCCGTGGCCATATTGAAAGCCGCTATGAAGGCAAGCCCGCTTGGGAATGATCGTCACTGCTAGGAAACCTCAAGTTCCGTTTCGTAGTGATACAGTAGCAGCACTGCCAATATGGTGACGCCAGCTGTGCTTTTCTTGCTCTGTTTGTGCCCTCTTGTTATCACCTTGTGTGTTCGGGATATAGTGTCAAGGCTCCACAGCACTTCATGCCCATACGATGCATGTTCCTCCGGCCCGCAAGTCAGCCTGTATTTGTGCACCCTGGCAGCCAGAGCTGTCTCCAACGGAGCTGTTCACCCCGTGCAAATCTGCCTGCCTGCCTACAGATGACAGCTGAACTTCTTGTGTCGAACCACCGTGGGAGGACAATTTACTTGTGTATCTTCAGAGAAGTGTGTGCCATGCCTGTGCCATCTGTATTTTTTTTTGGCTGTTCTTTTTGTGGCGTGCTTTATTTTCCGATCCCATCCCCATGCTTCTAGTCCAGAGGTGGCCGATAGTGTACTAACAGTCTGTTGATTGTCCGGCAACGCTTTTAATTTGCTGCCAAAACGACCCTAGTTGAGGAGAGATGTACTTATTGGTTGCAATCACATTTTTAGCCTTTGTGATGTCTAAAATTTGGCACATAGCTGTGCTAGGTTTTGAAAATGAGCTTCCACATGGTGCTCAAAATTCTAAGAAGCATGCATCGAGCCTCGGAACCAGCCTGACAGCAGACAGCCGGCGATTCACCGTTTTGTGTCCCCAGGTAAGGTCTGCTGCAGTGCACTTGTGCAGCAGGACAAGTTAAGGTGGAACGCAATGGAAGTTTAGTGGTTTCTAGGGGCTGAATTCGTGACACTTTCACATGATGCACCTGCCGGGCCGGGTTTCAGTCCCCAAGTAAAACCATGAAAAGATCCTACTCTGCGCACGGTGCATGGTCACGAATAGGGGTATCACGGTGTCGGGGATGGCCCCAAACAAACAGCACCCACGACCCTGTTGCTTTTGCTTTGAAGCAAAGGAAGTTCACAGATATCAGCAGTATCCTGTGAGGCAAGCTGCAATCGGGTTTCATACTTTTCTGACAGAAGTCCTTCACCTCGGCACTGTTTTGCCTCCAAGAGTGGTTAGGGATGGCTCCCAAAAAGTACAAGTTTGTGAGCTAGCTGAGGGGAGACCCAGATATAGCTTTTTCGCCACGCTCGATACCGGACAGCTCTATGGAGACAAGAGCGTCCCCTGGGCAGGAAATTTTATTTTACGCGGCTGCAGTTCCTTCATTCATAATCGTACATATATCTAGCCCCCAGCAGAAAGCTTTTGCACTTGTTGAGGGGGATCCTTTGGGAGCAGCAACGCTTCCAGTCTGAAGGGAAGATCCCTTCGAGCAACAACACTTAAGGTCTAGGGGGCTATCTCCTCCTAGCAGCGGCGTTTAGGTCTAGGGGGCTATCTCCTCCTAGCCGCAGCGTTTAGGTCTAGGGGGCTATCTCCTCCTAG
>LGRX02004689.1:0-27598 GCA_001247695.2 Cymbomonas tetramitiformis | reverse complement strand
TGATCAGAATGGCAAACGGCCGGTCAGTTTGCAGACATAACCCCAAATATCTTCGTCATGAGAAATACTGACCGTATCACTACGTTTGATAGCTCAAAATGTCGGGCTCAGTGTCCTCTATAAGGATATCAAGATTACGGCTCGAATAGATACGCACGGCGTGAGATATGATCAGAATGGCAAATGGCCCGTCAGTTTGCAGACATAACCCCAAATATCTTCGTCATGAGAAATACTGACCGTATCACTACGTTTGATAGCTCAAAATGCCGGGCTCAGTGTCCTCTATAAGGCTATCGAGATTACGGCTCAAATAGATGCGCACGGCGTGAGATATGATCAGAATGGCAAATGGCCCGTCAAGCAGGCGCACTAGAAAACAATTTCAGTTTCGGATGAAACGTGACCGGAATCATGCGTTCCGATATGCCAACATGTTCGTATATAATCACAGTTCAATTGTGGCCCCAGCCCAACAATAAACAAGGTTTTAATGAATAAATGCTAATGCTGATACAAACATGCCAAGCAATAAATAAGATTTAAATCAATAAATGCACTCGCGCATGCAAACATACCCGTCAATAAACAAGTTTGGAATAAATTAATTCTCACAAAGGCACAAATAACTCAAAATTTAAAGACTTATTGACACCAAAAAAAACGCATATAGTCAATAAGAGGAAGCACTGTACAGGCGCGTGCCCGGGGAGCTGTCCCCACATATTGAACATCCCAACCTTCTACAACCGGGCGCCTTCCCACCATGCACACCGTCGCCCATACGGTACCGCCCACCATCACATGGAGCCCCTAAGGTTCGGGCGCGTGTCCAGGGAGCTGTCCCCACATCGCAGCCGTCACCAACAGACTGCGCACTTCCCATGCGACTACAATACACACCGCAACCCACACCGTACCTCGGTGACGCCACGGGTCCGGGGGCGCGTACAGGGTGCTGACAGCCCTCTTAACACGCAACTCCCGACCCATCGGCATGATGCCACCACCCGTCGCGGGTCCGGGGGCGCGTAGAGAGTGCTAACAGCCCTCTTAACACGCAACTCCCGACCCATGGGCATCCACGGCAACCCACCACAAAACATACCTCGGGTTACAGGCACGTGCCCGGGGAGCTGTCCCCACACGTTGAACATCCCAACCTTCTACAACTGGGCGCCTTGGTACCGCCCACCATCACATGGAGCCCCTAAGGTTCGGGCGCGTGTCCAGGGAGCTGTCCCCACATCGCACCCGTCACCAACAGACTGCGCACTTCCCATGCGACTACCATACACACCGCAACCCACACCGTACCTCGGTGACGCCACGGGTCCGGGGGCGCGTAGGGAGTGCTAACAACCCTCTCGACACGCGACTCCCGACCCATCGGCATGATGCCACCACCCGTCGCGGGTCCAGGGGCGCGTAGGGAGTGCTAACAGCCCTCTTAACACGCAACTCCCGACCCATCGGCATCTACAAAGTAGGACTACCCACCCCCCACCTCGGCGCGTGACCGGAGAGCTATCTCCACATCGCAGCCGTCCCCTCGACAATCGCAGTGTACAGTAAACCTTACACCCCTAAGGTTCGGGCGCGTGTCCAGGGAGCTGTCCCCACATCGCAGCCGTCCGCTCGACAATCGCGGTGCAACGCAAACCGTACACCCCTAAGGTTCGGGCGCGTGTCCAGGGAGCTGTCCCCACATCGCAGCCGTCCCCTCGACAATTGCAGTGCACGACAAACCTTACACCCCTAAGGTTCGGGCGCGTGTCCAGGGAGCTGTCCCCACATCGCAGCCGTTCCCTCGACGTGTCTCCTATTCTAAGGAAAAGTAAGGTCAGAAGAGATGTTGAACGCACCTCATTGCATTGCTCGAAGTATTGCGTATCGAGTTCACCCTCGACTTTCGGCACGAAGGCACTTGCCACAAAGTATAAGGTGTCCCAAAGGTGTCCCAGCACCCAGCAAAGAATGGGTGGGCCTGCCAAACAGGCATAATAGCATCCGTCAGTCACATAGGTCCACCCACCCCCTTACCCACTTGGCGCGTGTCCGGAGAGCTATCTCCACATCGCAGCCAAGAGGGTATGGCACCTCGGATTTTGACCGAGATCTCCAAGCTTTAGTGCTTCGCCCTCAATGGGCTCCGCGCTTGGGCTCTTGTTGAGCTAGTACCACGATTTAAATTGCTTGCAAGTTCAATCAAGGCCATGCAATATGTTATAATAAGAAGTTTTTCCCAAGCACAAGGTTCAGGCTAATAGAGATGAAGAATAACGAGTATGATGACAATTAACTTCTTTGTGTGGCACCTCGGAGTCAAAACCGAGATCTCCAAGCCAAAAGGCTTGACGCTCTTGTTGAGCTAGTGCCACGATTCAACTTGCTTGAAGTTTTAGTCAAGGCCACGCAAAATGTTACAACAAAAAATCGTTCCCAAGCACAAAGAAATACAAAGAACGAAGGCTTAACATAGCGATGTGACACCTCGGACTTTAACCGAGACCTCCAAACCAAGGTTTGGCGCTCTAATTGAGCTAGTGTCACCAATTCTGGCGTGGCTGCAGAATTTGTCCTCTACAACTTAGGGTCATGAGGGATTTTTGCATCTTTCGGGAAAAATGTCACAAACAGGTCAAGACATGATCAATTTAGGGTGGTTTTCCGCGAGGAAAACACCTGTCAGGTCAAAAAGGTCGTCCGGAAAGCCGTTTCGCCGCCAGCGAAAGGTCTGTCCGTCAGTGAAATGTAAGGAAAAGAGAGTGAACGAGAGGTGTATGAGAAGCGTACCACAATTATGTGACACCTCGGACTTTAACCGAGACCCCCAAACCAAGGTTTGGCGCTCTAATTGAGCTAGTGTCACCAATTCTGGCGTGGCTGCAGAATTTGTCCTCTACAACTTAGGGTCATGAGGGTTTTTTGCATCTTTCGGGAAAAATGTCACAAACAGGTCAAGACATGATCAATCTAGGGTGGTTTTCCGCGAGGAAAACACCTGTCAGGTCAAAAAGGTCGTCCGGAAAGCCGTTTCGCCGCCAGCGAAAGGTCTGTCCGTCAGTGAAATGTAAGGAAATGAGAGTGAACGAGAGGTGAATGAGAAGCGTACCACAATTATGTGACACCTCGGACTTTAACCGAGACCCCCAAACCAAGGTTTGGCGCTCTAAATGAGCTAGTGTCACCACAACTGCTACGGCTGCAAAATTCTATCGACAAATCATAGGGTTGAAAAGCAAAGTCGCAGTTTTCGGAGAAATTATCCAAAGAAGATAATTGATGAACGAATTCGGTGTAGTTTTCCGCGACAAACAAGCTCATCAAGTCGGATATGTTGTCAGAAACCCCGTTTTAGCGTCAGCGAAAGGTCTGTGCAACAAAAGAAAACACTTTAATGGTAAAGAGAAGCTTGACTTTGACTTGCGGCGCGTGTGCTGCTCAGCCAAAACTCCGAAGTGAAATTTTGAATCTTCACGGATGGATCCCAGTTTCTGATTGGCGCATCGTCGCACCCTCCATGTCGCCTCGAATATAATTTCTCTTCCTTGCCCTAGGCGCGAGCTCTCGTCGTCGGGAATGACATCTATCTGACTATCAGATCTTGTGTATAATTACTTTGAGCCCCCCGCCACCCAATTTATATTTTCTTCAGTCACCAGAGCACGGTTTTGGCTTAAGTTTTCTTGTGTATAATTATTCGAGTCCCCCGCCACCCACCAGCACCAGGACACGGTTTTCACTCGACTTTTCTTATCTTTTGCTCTGACGTACTCGCTCGCGTCCTCGTTGATACATCCACGGGCATTCTGAAGGCCAGCTGATGACCGAATTGTATAAAACATGACACGCGGTATAATTTTCATGGACTTAAGAAAAGATAAGAAAACTTAAGAAAAGTTAAGCAAACTTAAGAAAACTTAAGAATACCTTGTTCAAGTGTAAGGGGGAGGTTTACCCCGTGGAGCGGATCTTATCCCACCACATGTCCATGGTGAATGAGCTCGTGAGTGCCGAGCAACTCCGCACCGGGACGGCTGCTAAAACGATGGAGATGCTGGAGCACAACCTCCAGTCAGTTATAGTAAAAAACAATGTTATCTGGCAAGTCCTCCCTCCCTCCCTGCCTTCCCCTGCAACGTTCACATTTTTACCTTTTGCACTTACGCGAACGTCCATGTGTACATGTGTGCGTGGTGTTGTTTTGCTGTCCATACGCGTGGACACCATTTATTGTGCCGTCCATACGGGTGGAAGACGGTGTACATACGTAAGGACGCCGTCTAACAAGTGGTTTATGTACGCAGGATACACAAGGCCTACTTGAGGCACGCCAACACGGAGAAGCTGTATCCCGAGAGGCTGACAGGGAGAAAACTGGCCGGCCTGAAGTTGGAGCCTGCTGAGGTATCGGAACGGGACCGTGGATATCCCCCCGTCACGGTGTGTTTGCTTGTATTGTTCTAGTGGCATTTAGCTTGTCATTTGTTGTCGTTGCTCTTAATGCACTTACTTAGGTTGCATTCACTTGCAGTTCCATACGAGAGGAACGAGCCGTCACTGGTTTCAGGACGTGCGGGGGTGTCAGAAGCAAGAGGAACACGATTCGGAAGTTGATGAGGGTAACGCGGCCGATGATGTTGCTAATGATGCTGATGTTGAGGCTGTCGAGGATCCCGCCGCTGCTAATGACGGAGTGGCTGTGGAGAATGAGGAGAGGGGCGAGGGCGTCGACAAGAAGGACGAGGACGAGGAGGAGGAGGAGGAGGAGGACAAGAAGGATGGGAAGAAGGATGAGAAGGATGAGGGCGGTTCCGCTCCCAAAAAGGCATCACCTCTTCAATTTCAAAAGAGGAAAAAGGTTGCACCTGCGTGTGAAAAGCCAGCAAAGAAGTCGAAAAGCTAGGCTAGAATATTTTGTAAACATTTTGTAAACATTTTGTGTATCCGTGTACCTTTCCTGCAGTGCCCTGCTCTGTCCCGTCTTCTTGCGTCTTACATACTTACGTCTTACATACGGTGTTCACACGTACGGACGGTTTGTTCATACGTGTGGACTAAATCGTCCATACGCATGAATATATATTATCACAAGCTATCCACGCGTACGGACACCGATGTCCATACGCGTGGACTGCATCGTCCATACGCATTGATATGTATAAACACATAGCTATCCACACGTACGGACACCGATGTCCATGCGTGTGGACTATCTATTATTGACCGTCCTTATGGGAGTCCATATGCCGTCCGCACGCACGTTTACGATGTCCATACGCTGTCCTTACGGTGGTCCATACGGTGTCCGTACGTGCGATTATGATGTCCATGTGTCGTCCATACGGTGTCCCTATGGAGTCCATATGCCGTCCGCACGCACGTTTACGATGTCCATGCGTCGTCCATATATATGCCGTCCTTACGGGATTACATACGGTGTCCGCACGTGCGATTATGATGTCCATGCGCTATCCATACGCTGTCCTTACGGTGGTCCATACGTTGTCCGCACGTCCGGTTACGATGTCCATGCGACGTCCATACGTTGTCCTTATGGGAGTCCATATGCCGTCCGCACGCACGTTTACGATGTCCATGCGCCGTCCATATGCCGTCCTTGCGGGATTACAATACGGTGTCCGCACGTGCGATTATGATGTTCATGCGCTATCCATACGCTGTCCTTACGGTCGTCCATACGTTGTCCGCACGTCCGGTTACGATGTCCATATGCTATCCATACGGGTTTCCATACGGTGTCCCTGCGCTGTCGTGCGGGTGACTAGTGCCTCTGTCCGTGCGTATGGACACCATGTGGACATATTTTCTGTCCATACGGTGTCCATACGGTGGTCCATACGGCGTCCATACGAAATCCTTACGGTGTCCATGGGACATTTTCATATGGACACCACAATTACGCGTCGTCCATATGGTTCTTACATATGCATCAAGGTTTCGCCAGAAATCTGTTCAGACTGTCCATACGGTTGTCCATATGGATCCTTACGATGTCCATACGCTGTCCATATGCAAATCCACACGGATGAATGGAGCAATAATCCGTAGGGGGCTGCGGTTGGAGCAGGCGGTAGTGCAGAGGTTGAGAGCGGAGCTGGCGGTCCAGGGATGGGTGGTGGTGCAGTTGTTGGTGATGGAGCGGGGAGTGGGAGTGGCGTGTGGAAAGGCATGGGGGTAGGCGGTTGCGCGGCCACTGCGCTCATGCTCCTGTACCAGTCAGAGTTACAGACCTCAGACCACACCGCGAGGCCGTCCTGGTCGAAGTGTGACATCTCAGATTCCCGCGCGGTAGCCGGTATCCATTCCCACACCGGCTGTCCCATGCTCGTTGACCGCACGTTGGCCGCAGCTGGGTCTCCCATAGCCATGTCCATGACTTCGCGGTCGACCATAAGCACCCAGGTCTCTACACGAGGGTTAGTGAGTGGTAGAGGTGCGTGATGCAGGCGGCCTCCCATGCGTGCGTAGGCAGTCAGTGGCGCTCCCAGCAGATGCATAATCCTAAAGAGGATGGAGTCGCCCTGCACCCCAGCCCTGCGGCGTTCATCCCATGGTAGGGAGACGGTTGCCGCGCCGCGCACCCCTGCTGACTGGTGTACCCACAATGACCCACCGTCATGGGTGATGAAAAGGGCCCGAACCTCTGGGTACTGAGGGTAGGAGGGTTCTGGCCCTTGGTCGGGGTCGCCAGGGGGGTCTGGAGGTGGGTCACTAGGGGGGTCTGGGGGCGAGTCCCTTGGACTGGGGTCTCTGCGCTCCGAGTCAGGGTCGCCACCGCCGTGCACTACCGACTCCACCGACTGCCGCCGGCGAGCCACCATCATGTTGAGAGGATTTGGCCGACCCTGAGTGGGAGGTTCGGCGGGGGCGGTTTCAGCGACAATCAGAGATACTGGGGGGGTCACGCTGTCAGCGGCGTCCGCCTCGAGTGTTTGATCCGCCGTCAAGGCCCCCTGCGCGCTGCTCTGAGGGTCGCCTGGATGGTGGAGAGGGTACTGCAGATGTCGTCGCGCCAGGCGGGGCGAGTCCTCTCGAGAGCACCGCCGAGATGTCCAGGGCCTGTACTGCCGCAAGGACCTCCCTGCGGATGTGCTCGCTCCGGCTGCTTGCGTCCGAGTCAGATCCGGACCTGTGGGCGGCCCTCCGCCTGCGCTCAGCCCGCGCCTGCGTGCTCCGGCTGCCTCTGGACCCCGTGCTGGTGTGGCTGGCGTCCGTACCGGAGTCGGGGTCGGAGTGATCAGGTGCATGGCTCAGACCTGGAATGTGCCTGCCGTGCGTCGCGGGGCCCGAGGATACTCTTCGGGAACGTCGACGCCGGCGGGTCTCTGAGGCTGCTGCCACCGCGGGGAGGTGGCGTACCAAGAGCTGGGCCCCGCCCGAGACGCTCTGCTGAGCTCCGCTGTCAAGGGGTACCTGCAGAGGGTCTGGCAGGGCTGCGGCGCCGATACTGATGAAGTGCTGCAGCGATGAGAGATCCGCACCAGAGTCATGAAGCGCGGAGGTAGCTGGTACCAGCTGATGGGGCTGCTGTGGTCGATGCTGCGGCTGTTGTTGCGGCTGCGGCTGCTGTTGCTGCTGTTGCGGCTGCTGTTGCTGCTGTAACTGCTGTTGCTGGAACTGCTGCTGCTGTAACTGCTGCTGCATCGGTTCCAGTGGCTGCTGCTGAAGCCACTGCTGTTGTTGCTGCTGGTACGCGAGCCACTGCTGCTGTTGCTGCAGCTGTTGTTGGAATGGTGTGGGATATGAGCCCATGGGGTGGTGGGTTCCCAGTGTGAACGGCACTGGTGACACTCCCCCAGCGAGGGGCGCTGATTGGGGCAGTACCCAATTGACGCCGTTCCATACAGCCTGTGCGGGGGTGCCATCCGGCATGGTATATGGGCGGGGCACCGCAGTGTAGGGCATGGTGGGGCCTGGATGTGGAAGGGGGTGAGCGGAAGCGTATGTGGTGGGAGATGGGAAGGTGATGGGCGAGAACAGTGGGTGGTGTAACGGCTCTGCGCTGACACCCATGCTGGGAAAGGATTCTGATGTCTGCTGTGACATTCTGACTGCTGAGCTGATTGAGTTCACAGACTGGGTGTGGCAATAGCCACAGGTGAGCAAAAAGTAGTGAGTGCTCGCCTTTTTATTTAGTCAGAATCGTCGAAGAGGAGGGGGGAAGGAGGAGGAGAAGGAGGGGGACTAACTTCTGGAGATGGTGGGGCTCCAGCCAGAGGTTCACCAGGAAGCAGAGGGGCGCCTGGATGGTACGGGTCCGGGTAGTTGAAAACGAAGCCTGGGACCCCCTGATAATACCACTCGCGAAAGTGGCGGTCTGGTGGTACCGCCAGGGTGTATGCTTCGTCCAGGCGTCTAGTTGTCCTCCAACTCGTCGTCTGAGGTGGAGGGAGAAGGTGGGAAGGGACCTTCGTCGGAGCTGTCGTAGGCTCCTGCCGGCGGGAAGGCAGGATCCGGCTGGAACAGCCACTTAAGGGGTCCCTGTTTCCACCACTCTTTCCTGTGCTTCTGTGGAGGTACTGCCATAAACTGGCTAAAGCGTTGTTTGGGGCGGTTTTCCCAGCTACTGGTGACCGTATGGGCGGTGTTGGAAGGTTCTTGGTGGTTCTATGGGGTCTGGGGAGAAGGCTTTTGGTAGTGGGGGCTGCTGGAGAAGGGTTTGAGGTAGACTAAAAATAGGCTAAAACTGCTAAAAAGTGTTGGTTTTTGCTGTTTTTGCTGCTTTTAGGGGTCTGTAACTAGTTGCATGCCTGGAATGGGGCGATGATAGACCCTAGTATCCAACCTTACTGCTCGAAATCGGTCGGAACTGGCCTCAGACGAAGTTTGGTTTTAAGATCTTGCAAGGCATGCTTGGGTCGAAAAGCCGACTGGAGCCCCCAGTGTTAAGGGAGTCGAATACTGCTTTTTGAAGACTTTTGGGAGTATTTGCCGGAGTCCTTCTACAAAAAAAAAGAGGTTTTTTTAACGTAGAAATTGCGCAAAGATAGCCAAAAGTACAGCTCTCCCCCTGCAGTATTCCGTAAGTTATCACAGGTCCGTGGTTGAACGCGCGGAGTCGTTCAAAACGCACTAAGATACCAAATGTGCCAGGGGCACTGCGACATATACTCGGAATGATGTTTTTGATTGAACGTGCAAAGTTACACAATTCGGTTTTTATAATATACTGGATCAGGGCCAGACTGAGGTGCAAACGATAGTTCGGTTCCGAGTTCTGAAGGCTAAACACTTCTCAAGTGCTCTACTTATTCACTCGTAACTCGGGCTGCAGGGTCAACCACCCGGCACCCGATGTCACACCACGGCCCAACGTTCAATTCCTGATCCGATCTCATTTCTAATTCCGATTCGTCATTCTCGATTCAGATGTCACATCGACGGACTGACACGATGACCGTCATACAGTACTATCATACTATTGTACTGTCATATTGTCATACTGCCATACTGTCATACCCCCGACATCTGATACTCGATTTCATCGTCTTTCTGATCCCGATGCGAATCCGGCCATTCCCCGAGGGTCTGATTAAGTGCCACGATGACCACCCCACAGTACTGTCATACTACTATAGTGTCATAGTGTCATAGTGTCATACCCCGGACATCTGGTACTCATTCTCATCGCGATTTCAAGCCCAATTTCACTGTCATCGTGTCAATCCCAGATTACTCCCGATGACACACACAGACGCACAGACATATCGGCTCACGCTGTGCCTCCGGGCACATCGGCCGCGGCTCAGAGACTCCGGTTCCGGAGTAACAGAACTGTCGATCCTTGGCATTCTTCCATCGCGGCGATGACGCGTCATCAGGGAGCCAGATCGTTTCTGAATTGCGATCACAACAAGCGTCTGTTCATCTCCGGTGGTATCGCTGGTGTTGCTTTAACTCTATGACGTGCAACCCCCCAGCTGGATGGGGTGACCCAGTCCTCAACCCCCCGAGTTGTGCGTGCAAAGTGGGTGGCGTAGTGAATGGTGGGATGCGGTGGTGTGCATCCCACACGTCGACTGGACATGGATGAAGGGATTTTACACGGCAACGATGGCTGGTGGCTTGGAGGAATGACAAGAAGAATCATCACAAATCGTGGAGGTTAATAGGGTACATACATGGCGGGGTACACGGGGCCGGTCTACCGAGGGGGCAGCAGGGCCTTGCGGGGTGGCCTGGTGGGAGCAAGTGGGAGTGAAATGGTCATGGCTTGAGGTACGATATGCCCCTACCCTATGTGGAGGTGGGTGCATGCAGGGGGGGCACTGGGGGATGCACAGATGGGTTGCTGACCCGCGCCGGGGCCTTGGCTGCACGCGTGAGTCGCGACTGGGGGTGGGGAGGTTGAAACAGACAATCTGGTATTTTTGACTCTTTGAACCTACTTTTAGACGACTTTTCTTTTTGCTTTTGTATTTTTTTTTAAGACCAAATTTGGCATCACACGTCATCAAATCGCGTAAGCATATTCTTGACACGTCATGACACGTCATCATATCGCACAGTGAACCGTTGACACGTGGCATTGTGATATGTGTTTATTGAGTTTTTTATCTCCGTCGGCAAGGTAATAGAACAACATAAGAACGCAGAAGAAGCAATCAACGGAGAGAGATATCTTTTTGGATTGGGTGTGTTCATAAATACAAGCCCCGCGTCAAAAAACGCGAATATACAACTATCATCACACGGGTATTGTTGCATGAACGAACGTTGTCTATTCGTTTAATTACAAGTAGAATTTTTGCTAGTGTTAGTAGTGTTGCAATATAGATATGTCGCAAAAGCCATAAGTCAGCAACCAATGGTCGTACAACATATTATATAGCGTTACTATAATACTGTATCCCTGGTCCCCATAGATGGCGTCCCCTTTGGAGTCTTGCCCGTTGCATGTAGGCTGCATCGCCCAACAAATATATTGCACAATATAGTAAGCCACAATTTCCACGGGACGAAGCACGTGGCGGAGACAAGGGGTTCCCCATACCTCATGGTAGGCCCAACCGACTCGCATCGACTTGCACGCATAAATTGGAATATAGTTGGGGCAAGGAAAGCTCATGCGCACAATGTAAATATGTGGGCTCCCATATATCTTCGCGTCTCCGCAAGCTCTCCACCAAGGGCGCATAGGCATCCTCTTTAACTACCGGGCCGATTACATACATACGGTTGAACACCGCTTGCAGGGGGTCCTTATAGTCGATGCTTCCCGCCAGGCGCATAGCAGTCTCGAAAGCTGCCCCTTCTGGCCGCACGACGAACTCCCTCAGTCTGAAGCGCTCACATGCCAACACGACATGTGGAGTCCCCTCTGCCGTTGCCAAGAGGTCGATATGAGGTTTCCCATGTACGTAGCCCAGGCTCGAGTAGTCCGAGGGATTACCGCCGATGGCTAGTCGTGCCAAGAGAGTGGTGACGGAGCCTGCACGGAGCGATGCACACGTGTGCTTGATCAATGCGACGTTTGCGGAATCTTACTTTCAAGCTACGGGACCGACTCACATTAGCTCATGCTACCCTCGACCTCACATGTACTTGATGAGTCGGAACCGGCACACGCATCGGGGGTTGGGTACCTGGGAAGCATGGCAATACGGCAAACTCGGTGTGTAAAGGATTGTCCGATCCAACCCATACCTCCGGGCTTGCGATCAAGAGTATGGCAACCGGACTTCCGTCCTTGGCCGGTGTTCCCAACGTCGCAAGGACGAAGGCATCTTCGTGTTGCCCGTTCCCATCTGCATGCAAGTTCAATTTGCTTCCTGAGGGAAGCGTGTAGAACTTTATTGTACGCGTCGAGCCGCGGCCGTACTCGTGCAATTCATCACATTGCTCCGATGACGGCCTCCCGACATAAATGCGGGGTTCCGCGCCATAGGGAGGTACAAGGCCCACGGTTCGAGCGTGCTCGCCAACTTTCTCCAGAATCTCACGTTGCACTGGCCTTGACTGTACAATAGACAACCCCATCAATGTCAAACGCACACGACGGGGAAAACCATGGAAGCACAGGGATTGTGATTTAAAGTGTGTCCACACGCCACAAATCACTCTTTCCGGGTCTATATTGGGCAGGTTTCTTTTTACACACATAAACCGTGTTTCTTTGTACGTACACACATACTAGTATTTCTTTGTGTTTCTTTTCACACGCAATGTCGTTGGTGCATATTCCATGTTTATTTGTATTTTACTGAGAAGGATCCTCGTTTCGTTACCCGCCCTTGCCACTACGTACAGGTAGCGATCCAGATGTACGACATCGAGAACCCAGTGAAGGCCCCCACCGCCATGCCAAACCCAGATGGCACGCAGCATCTATATGGACCGCCGCCTCGATTTGCTGGAGTAGGATATTGTAAAGTAGAGTGTTTACTTTCTCACCACTGTCATGCATGCCTCCGACCTTTTGCAAGGCACGAAGTATGCTACGGTGAACCTCATCATGCCTATCATTGGGAAGGTGGCATATTATGCCGACGAGAACACGCAACTGAAATACGAGAAGGAAACGGTGCGGGTGGCTAACGAATCGGTCAAGCACGCCCGTAAAATTTTTAACACGGACTTGATTGCCAGGTAATCCAACGCTGCACTGCTCTTGTATATTGCAAGTCTTGATTGTTATTGCTGTTATGTTGAGCAACTGAAGAGCGCAAGCTTTAAAAGGTTTAACTATTTGCTTGCCAGGTTTTTCAATTCTCTTCAAGACTGCAACCTAGAGGATTGGTGTGTTGCCACCGCCATGGACCCACGCTACAAAGACTTCGAGTTCCGCAACGTGTCTCGATGGAGGCGAGGTGAGTTTGGCAACTCCTTGCTTGTGATACCTCACATGCTCACGTAGTTATTCCTATGCATGAAGTCCGTCATAAATGTACACTTACAAGTTTGCACGTGACTGGTGTTGTGCAGGCACGCTCACAGCGGAGCAAGCTGTGAGGCGGGCGCGTGACGCATGGGAGGCTGATTGGAAGCCTAAGCCTGAGAGCAAGGAGGTGGACAAAGTAGATGAAGGTGCTCAAGCTGATAAGAAGCGAAAGGGCAAAGGTGGGAAAGTGGTCACAGTAGCGTGTTTGCTTGCTGACTCAGATGAGGAGGAGGATGCTTCCGAGACAGTAGAGCTGAGTTCTGAAGAGGAGAGTTTAGATGAGCTGACTAAGTACCTTGCGTACCCAAAGGCAAGAGCAAACACAGATCCTTTAGCCTGGTGGAGGGTTCACAAAGCTGAGTTTCCCCACTTAGCGAAAATGGCCAGACAAGAGCCTTTCCTGCTGTGGGGCACATGCACAGCAATTTGAGAAGGTGTGTGCTTTACAGAAGAACAGGATGAAGTTGGCGAAATACGTTCGTTGATATATCATAACAGAGTGAGTTACAAGTAGAAAATAAGTAGAGAACAAAAACGGTATATGCCGAAGGTGGATATTATCTGGGACCAAACCATGAAAGAATGAAGTAGTGTTCTCAATCCGCTTAAAATTCTAGGTGGGGGATAGGGTGAACCATTTTACACGTAACACCCTAATCATACTACCCAAGTAACTGTGCTGCAGGCACACACGCCGGCTATGCAAACACAGCGCAAAGACAGATAGAAGACATCTCAGGAGTGGAATAGCTATCTGAATTACTTGCACTTGCTTGGCTCCTTCAGTGTGGGTACACTTCCCCAAATGTATTTGGTTGTAGCTAACGATGCACATCGCTGTACACGTTATGCGAAAAACAAAATGCCTCTACATTAATCATCAAAACTAGGCTATCTTGTTCTTAACATACGCAACACACACGGGAGCAATGCAACTCAAATAGATGATTGTGCAACGCCGCATCAACAGGCCATTTACTATGACCAGATTTACAACCAAGTTCCTCCCAGCGGAACTTGAATCCTAGATCAACATCGTCAAATGAAATTGGCATGAAATCGCATGCTCTCAATGACACCAAGCGATGTCCACCCACCACCATCATTGTTTCTGCTACTATCCCTCCTCACAATTCTGGTCCTCTTCCTGCAGCAATACTGCAACCGCCTCCTTGATTACAGCGCGCTGCTCAGTGCCCACATCTGCCTCCTCATGTACCGCGCATTGCTCAGTGCTTGTATCCACCTCTTCTCGCCCAATATGCTTCTCAATGCCCACACCTGCCTCCTCATGTACCACGCAGCGCTCAGCGCCCGCTTCCATCCCCTCGCACGCCTTGCACTGCTCCCAGCCTGCACCCGACTCCTCCTGCACTATGCGCTGCGCCGCGCCTGCACCCAACTCCTCCTGCACCGCGCGACTCTCCTCGCTTGCACACGACTCCTTGTGCAACGTACGCTGCTCCGCACCCGCACTCAGCTGCTCGTGCACCGCACACTCCTCTCCGCCCACACTCGCCTCCTGCATCTGCGCTATAACCGCATCCAGGCTCGCCACGTGTGCCTCTGCAGCCACATCTGACCCTTGCTGTGCCATGCCCGCAACCATGCCTAAACCGGCTTGGCGCATTTGGCGGTCCAGGGTGAAGTACACCGTCTGCAGTGCCTGCCGCATTCCCTCGCAGTCAACATCCTCAACCGACGCGAGCGCCTCAACCTCTCGGGGCAATCCACGGCCACGATTGCCAGCTCCGTCTTCCTCTGACGAGTCTCCCTGAGCTGTGTCCCCCGGGAGAGCCATCGGCCCGCCCCCACCCGCCCTTCCCATCGCCGAGTGCTCACCCAGCGCCCACAGCACTGCGCCCGCGGCACACCGCACCGTCTCTTGTGGGTGCACCAGCCGGAGCACCACCTCTGTGGTACCCCGCTCACCTAGGTGCTCGCACAGCGCAACCAACGCCGACCCAGCTGCGAGACGCACGGGCAACTCTGCGTGCTCCAGCCGCCGGGCAATCGCCGTCACGTGCGGCGCAGCTCGTGGTCCGAGGGCGCCCAGAGTGTCCACTGCCGCGCGGCGCACAGTGCCAGATGGATGCTCCAGTCGCCGCACTACGCTCGGCACGTGCCATCGGACATGCTCTCCCAGTGCGAACAGCGCCACCTGCGCGCCACGTCATGTCTCCGTCAGCACCGTGCAGGCGAGCATGCTGATACAGAGGGACTTGGCCAGAAGGCAGCGCGCAGAGAGAAGCAGCGCGCTTCAGCCCATTCCACGGGGTCCCGCTGCAAGGCGCCTAGAGAGCACTCGCACCTGAGCCGCCTGCCGCACATCCTCCTCGGGGTTCTCCAGCCGACTTGCCACCGCCTCCGGGTCCATCCTGGCGTACTCCCCGAGGGCCCCGAGGGTGGCCCCGGCCGCCAGCCGCACGCACGCCTCTGAGCTCTCCAGCCGCGCGGCCACAAACTCCGCGTGCACTGCGGCCTGCTCCCCGATGGCGCACGCCGCTGCGCACGCCGAGCGCCGGACCTCCTCGTCCTCGTGCTCCAGCCGCGCTGCCACCGCCTTGACGCAGCTCCGTGACACCTCGTGGTACTGCCCGGACACCCCGAGCGCCTCTACCGCCGCCTGCCGCACCTCCCGCCGGGGATGCTCCAGCCGGCATCCGACCGCCTCAGCGTGCGCCCCCATGAGATCCCGCAGCGCCCCGATGGTTTCCACCGCCGCCAGCCGCACCGCCTCCCGCTCATGCTCCAGCCGGGCGGCCACTGCGTCGAACCCGCGCGCGCCCACGTGGACCCCGAGCGCGCACAGGGCGGCCTGGGCGGCGCGGCGCATCTCGCGGTCCTCGTGCTCCAGCTGCTCGGCCACCACCTCCGCCGCCGCCACCGCGTGCTCCCCGAGGGCGCCCAGCGTCGCCCCTGCAGCCATTCGCGTGTGCACCTGCGCCCCGCCAGGTGGCAGCCCCACGCTGCAGCTGTCACAGTGCCCCAGTACGAGAGCGCCTATGGTTGTCTCAGGAGCTACAAATCGTCGCGGGTGATGGCGTAAGGCACTAAGCAGCCCAAGGGTCCCTAAGGTCATCCAATCATCTATCCAATCAGCATCCGGTACTCGGGAAAACGCGCTTTTTGCAAGCGGGCGGTGATCGGGGTTACCTCTGCGTGCATTAGGCGCTTGGAGACGGCGCCCACCACGGGCGCCATATGCTCCCCCAGTGCACACAATGCCGCACATGCTGCCCGCCTCACCCCCTCCTCCTCGTGCTCCAGTCGACTGGCAATGGCCTCTGCATGAACTGCTGCATGAGCCCCGAGGGCCCCGAGTGCCGCAACTGCAACCCGCCGCACATCCTCTCCAGCATCCTCCAGGAGTGTCGCGATCTCCGCCCCGTGTGCCGCGCCATGCTCCCGGAGCCCTCCAAGCGCCGCCGCCGCCGCCAGCCGCACCCCCCCCCGTGCATCCTGCAGCCGTTCTGCGATGGCTCCTGCGTAGGGCGCTGCATGGTGGCCGAGCGCCCACAGCGCCTTCACCGCCACCTGGCGCACCTCGTTGTCCCCATGCTCCAGCTGCGCAAGCACCACGGCTCCGATGTGCTCCCCGACGTGTTGCCCCAGCGCCTCCAGTGCACCCACTGCCGCTAGCCGCACCTCTTCCTCCGGGTGCTCCAGGCGCTGCACGACGGCGGATGCATAGGGTTCCACGTGGCGCCCGAGCGCCCACAATGCCGCCACAGCCGCCCGCCGCACGTCGCGAGATGGATGCTCGAGGCGCAGCGCGATGAGCTCTGCTTGCGGTGCCGCATGCGCCCCCATCGCCCCAAGCGTCGCCCCTGCAGCAAGCCGCACGTGCACCTCGGGGTGCTCCAGGCGGGCGGCGATCTCGGGGACGTGCGCCGCAGCATGAGGACCCAGCGCGCAGAAAGCCGCCTGCCCCATCACCCCCATCAACCCCACCCCCATCAACCCCCGACGCTCGCTCACATCTCACCCAGAGTGACAGGACGTCCACCAGCGGACACCGGGCAGCCGGACGAGGCTGATGGCGCTGCTCTCGCATCAGTGCGGCCGAGCTACTCATCCCGTTGCAGGGCAATGGCGTCGCCGCGCCCAGCATAACAAGTGGCAGAGCAGAGCATATGACTCCACATAGAGGGTGGGGAAGGGCAGAGCATATGACTCCACATAGAGGGTGGGGAAGGGCAGAGCATATGACGCCCACATAGAGGGTGGGGAAGGGCAGAGCATATGACTCCACATAGAGGGTGGGGAAGGGCAGAGCATATGACTCCACATAGAGGGTGGGGAAGGGCAGAGCATATGACGCCACATAAAGGGTGGGGAAGGGCAGAGCATATGACGCCACATAGAGGGTGGGGAAGGGCAGAGCATATGACTCCACATAGAGGGTGGGGAAGGGCAGAGACAAGGACTCCACATAGAGGGTGGGGAAGGGCAGAGCATATGACTCCACATAGAGGGTGGGGAAGGGCAGAGCATATGACTCCACATAGAGGGTGGGGAAGGGCAGCGCATATGACTCCACATAGAGGGCGGGGAAGGGCAGAGCATATGACTCCACATAGAGGGTGGGGAAGGGCAGAGCATATGACGCCACATAGAGGGTGGGGAAGGGCAGAGCATATGACGCCACATAAAGGTGGGGAAGGGCAGAGCATATGACCCCACATAGAGGGTGGGGAAGGGCAGAGCATATGACTCCACATAGAGGGTGGGGAAAGGCTGGGGAGTGACCTGCACCGCCTGGCGCGTCTCCTCCTCGGGATGCTCAAGATGGGCAGCCAGGCACTCCCCATGCGCCCGCGTGTGCTCGCCGAGGGCCCCAATCAGCTCTGCTGCTGCCAGGCGCACAGCCAGGTCTTGGTGTCCCAGTCGCTGGGCCACCAGCTCAAGCTCTTGAGCAGTATACGCACTCAGGGCGCACATTGCAGCCTACGTCCCAGCACAACCAGCATGTGTGAGGCACCACCCTCCTGGCCTGCACCACGTCTCAAGTCCGACCAGATGCCTCTCTGAAAGCAAAGAGACGATGAACCAAGGCCTCGGCTGTTCCCCATCACGCGCACAAACTGTCACGCAACGACGGTGCAACTCAATTCTGAGGTCGTCATCGAGATGTCTTGTCATGATATAACCAAGGTCAGATATGGTTGTATCGGACCGCAGAGTAGTGTAACAGTTTTCGGCGTCATTGGATCGAGCTTTGTTTTTCTGAGCAGAGATCAGGGCAATTAGATATGCACAAAACAGGAAGCCGCAATCAGCTGCCAGATGATGCCCCCCGCCCAGCTGGCCGGTGGTCTTTGCGCCCAGCTATCGCAGGAGCCGCCCGCTTATCCTCCAACCACGGCTGAGATGATTCGGCGAGATTTCAGCGAAAGCACCTGAACATCCCACTAACTAATGCAGCACCCGGGCCCGTCTCACAGTGACTGGCTCAGCACCATCATTAGAGTATCGTGATGATATGAAATATCTGTATCGTTGCTGTTATCTGATCCTACGGTCATAATCTGTTCTGCAGTGTGTCGGACCTAAAGAGGCCCTGAACTTAGGGTTCTCAGGATTTGATAGGGTTTGAGCTCTTGCAAGTGCTCCTGACCCAGTATAGTCACTCTATACACCATGCTGACCAGCAGAGTGCGGCAATTCCAGTGCGGCAAGGGGGACACTACCTGCGCTGCTTGCCGCACACCCCGGTCCCCATGCTCCAGTCGGCTCGCAATGCCCGGCAGCTCCTGGGCCGCCCAGCTGCCAAGTGCTCCCAGAGCTTCCACTGCAGCTAGGCGCGTGCTGGAGTCCGCATGCCCGAGGCGCTCCGTGATCACGTGCACGTGCGGCACAATGTGCTCCCCGAGGGCACACAGAGCCGCCTACATCCCGCCCCCACGCCTCCCTCCCCGCCCCTCCGCCATCCCCGATCATACAACTCGTCACTGCAGTGCCCAGCTCTCGTGGCCCCAGCGCTGCAACCGCGCGTAGAGGCGTTGTGGGGGCGGCGGGCGCCGGGGCGCACCTGCGCTGCCTGCCGCACCGGCTCGTCCTGATGCTCCAACCGGCTCGCGATGCTGCCGGCAAAGGGCGCGGCATGACACCCAAGTGCCCCGAGGGTCGCGCCTGCTGCCAGCCGCACGTTCAAGTCGGGGTGCTCCAGGCGCGCGACGATGCTCTCCAGGTGGGGCACTACCACATCCCCGAGCACCCACAGTGTCTTCACTGCCGCACGGCGCACCTCCTCCCGAGCATGCTCTAGCAGCCAAGCGATCTTCTCCACATGCGGCTGGATGTGCTCCGCTAGCGCCCCGAGCGCTGCCACCGCCACACGGCGAACGTCATCGTCCACGTCCTCCAGTCGCCGGATGATTGCTGCCGCATGCGGCGCCCCGTGCACCCCGAGTGCCCGCAGCGCCGCCACCGCTGCGCGCCTGACCTCCTCCTCGGGATGCTCCAGCCGGGACGCGATGGCACCTGTGGGGGCGGCCCAGGGGTTGGAGGGACGTGAGGTGCAGGGCAAGGTCAAGGCAGGGCAAGGGATGCGAGCTGCAGCAGACGGGGGCAAAAGGATTGGAGGGATGTCAGATGCAGAGGGGGGCAAAGGGGGGGATGGGTGCACCGGCATGTGGGGCAGCGTGCTCGCCCAGTGCGCACAGCGTGGCGCCGGCGGCGAGGCGGACATGGGCCTCCGGGTGCTCGAGGCGCTGGGCGATGGCCGCAGTGTGGGCTGCGGCATGCGGCCCGAGAGATCCGAGCATGGCCCCTGCGGCCAGGCGCACATGCATGTCGTCATCTTCGAGGCGCTCGGCGATGTCCCCGGCGTGCGGGGCCGCAAGCTCCCCCAGGGCCCACAGCGCCTTCACTGCTGCCTGCCGCACAGTCGGCTCTGCATGCCGTAGCCGCAATGCGATGTCCCCTGCGTGCGGTGCGACATGCTCGCCGAGTGCCACCAGCGCCGCCACCACAGCGCGCCGCACGTCCTCGTCCACGTCCTCCAGCAGCAGCACCACCGCCCCGACATGTGGCACTGCAAATCTGTGCATCGCGCGTAGTACTGCCACCGCTGCGAACCGCACGTGCGCGTCTGCGTCCTGAAGCCGCGCTGCGATGTCATCCGCATGCCCCCCCGCTCCATCCCCCATCGCCCCAAGCCCCTGAACTGCCGCCCGCCTCACCTTCTCGTCAGGGTGCTCTAGCCACGCTGCAACCGCCGCTGCGTGTGGCGCCGCGTGCTCCCCCAGGGCCCCAATGGTTGCCACTGCCGCGCGCCGGATGTCCCCGTCGACCGCCTCCAGGCAGGCCGTGATGGCGGGGAGGTGCACTGCTGCGTGTGCCCCGAGCACTCCGAGCGCGTCCACGGCAGCCCACCGAGCCTCTGTGTTGGGCCGCGCCAGCAGCTCTGCCACCGCGCCAGCGTGTGGCGCTGCGTGCTTCCCCAGCAGCCCCAGTGCGTCCACCACCGCCACACGCACCCCCTGTGCAGTAGTTGGCACAACCCACAAGTATCTTCACGCATCACCACAGAGGCACAGAGGCGGCTGGCAATCAGCTCGCGCTGCGGTTTAAGCGCACATCCACCCGATTCCTGGTAACGCTCAAGCCCACGTCTGCCCAGATTTCACTGAGGCTTTGTCTCAGGCTCGAGCCCTGCCCACAAGTTGTGCCACTGAGACCACTGTGAGAAGCCGCTGCTCGTCCACAGCTCTCCTTTCTATGGTACCTTTTAGAAGCGGAACTGGACAAGTGCCCGATGGGGGTGCAGTCAAGCATTAGATGAAAGCAGCCCAGTTGGTCAATGGGGCTGAAATGGGTGGACAAGGGGTCAGATCCACAGGGGGAGAGCGGGCGGAGAGATAGACGGGGGAGGCGGCTCAGGGCTGAGATAGTGTTGAACTGAGGGGAGGGCAGGCTTGAAACAGTTGTTGCCGTAAGGCATTGCTGGAGCGAAAATCACCTCCGACGGGCTGCAGGGTTGGTTGGGCTCACATAGGGGGGCTCACCTCCTCCGGGTCCTCTAGGAGGGCAATGAGCGCCCCCAAATACGGTGCTGCATGCTCCCCCAAGTCGCCACACGCACGCACCGCTGCCTCCCGCACAACTGCCACGTAGTTCACGAAGCAGCGAGTCACAGCACTAAAATGCGGCATCGTGCGGCTCCCAAGATTGCCAAGCGCCCGTAGCGCTATCACCTGCTCCCCCCCGAGCTTTCACTCAACCTCCTCCCTCGGATATCATCAAAAGCTTTTTGCGAATATCAATACGAGTGTCTCGGATGCCAATATAAGAATCTTCTCATTCAACAGCGCAGTGATTCTGGAATAGTGAGTCGCGCATCTTGGGCTGTGCGCAGGGAACAGCAACACGAGAAGAAGACACACGAGGAAGCCAACAAGAACGCAAAACAAATCCGAGAAACGAAGGCGGCACAAGAACCGTCGTCAAGATGGACAAGCAGCTCGCCGGCATGGCAGCAAACAGGGTACATCAGCAGCCGTCTCCGAAAAACCTGCCTTCTGTCAGAAGGAGGGGGTTTGGGCGACACATATGGCAGCACTCTCCAATGGACCTGGCAACTGTCGGAAGGGAAAGGTTGAGCAGGACGTAAGAAAGGGTGCATCTCTGGTTGACCTGGCAACTGTCGTGAGGGGGGTTTGGGGGGGTTTGGAGGAAGATAAGGCCACAATCATCTCCGTTACACCTGGCAACTGTTGGAAGGGGGCCACACGATGCAGGCCTCACCTCTGTCATCCCTGAAACTGTCGGGAGGGGATCGGAGCTCGCCTCGTCTGTGTTACACCTGGCAACTATTGGACGGGGGCACAATGATGCAGGCCTCACCTCTGTTATCCCTGGAAACTGTCGGGAGGGGGGACCGAGCTCGCCCTGGTCTGTGTTACACCTGGCAACTGTCGAAGGGGGTACACGAGGCAGCCCTCATATCCGTTTGACAAGGCCACTGTCGGGAGGGGGGGCACACGAGGCAGCCCTCATATCCGTTTGACAAGGCCACTGTCGGAAGGGGGGCACACGAGGCAATCCTCATCTCCGTTTGACCTTCCATGCGCCGGGTATGCGGCGCGCAGGGAAGCGAAGTCAACAGCCCACAAAATGCGCGGCATTGAAACAATGAGGTGCCCGACATCATCCACACGAAGGGAGAAGGGAACTTTCAGACCTGCGCATCTGCGTCGTCACCCTCCAAGTCCCCAACCCAGGCATTTGGCCACTCCAGCAGGTGCCTCCATCGCTTGCAGACCCGCCGGCACACAAGGATCCTGTTGATGGCGGGCACGCGGCGTAGCACTTCGACGAGGTCATCGTCGCCGAGGATACCGAAGTCGAATGCGATGGACGAGTCCTCTAGGGGTGCGGGCAGCAGGGCGTCTTCTGCCAGCACGTCGTCTGCGCGCTGGCCCTCAGAGGGGAGGGCTTCACAGGAGGTCTCCCCAGCTGAGGCAGCACCGGTCTGCGCGATAAGGGGGGTCTCATCCACCCTCCCGCCGCTTTCATTTAGAGCCAGAAGGTAGGAGCAGCGCAGAGATTGCTCTGCACGGCACGCAAGCTCAGCGAGTGCGCCGAGGAGCGCTTGATACACCATCTCGCCGTCGGCTGCCGCCACCACTTCCAGCGCCTCGCTCAACGGGGCCCCTTCAATCGATGTGGCGGCGTCCGTAGGTACACCAGGTACGGCAGTGGTGGTCATCTCGTACCCTTCGTGTGAAACCCCATACGAAACATCCACTTGTGTTGCCATGTCCACGGCGTGGCACTCGGACCCCAGTTCATTCGGGGAGGCCTCCGTCGGCGCGCCAAGCGTGGATCGGTCGACCATCCCGTGCACGCTACCATGATGCGGCACAAGATCGACGTCCCGGTTCAAGGCTTCCCCTCCATCGATGGCACTGTCGCGCGGCTCGTCCACGGTGGCTTCGTCAGCGGCGGCTTCGACTGTGGGGGCACTTCCTTCGCGTGGCGTTACTTGGGCGGCCCGGTGCAAGGCAAACTCACCACTGGGGAAACCGTCGCGCGGCTCATCCAAGGTCGCTTCGTCCGCCATGGCGCTTCTTTCGTATGGCGTTACGTCGACGGCCTGCCGCACGGCTCACCCACTCTATGGGAACAGCCGGTGGGGATGGATTAACGACGGTGCTTCCGGCCTCGTGGGTTCCAACCTCGGTCTGCGGCAGAGGGTATCCCCTGGGAGCCCCTTTCCCAGCAACCGTCAGGCTTGAATGCGTTCGTTGTGCTCGGAGGGAACACCGCGATCGCGTACACAACGATCGCGTACAAGAGGGCCAGGACTGGGCCGTTCTTTCCAGGAAATGGTTTCGCTGTTGTTGTCATAATCACTCAATGATGCTGGTCAACCGGGTCTGCTATTTCAAGAAAGATTCTGGAGTTCGAAACAAGAGATGGGCCTTTGACAGCCCGAAGACATCTTTTTAGACCTTCCGTTGTTTCCCAACAACAAACGTTGTACGGCTCAAATTAGGTTGCACACAAACAGGTTACAGCGCGCCAAACTTAGTCCCCTTTGCTTCGAAAGCCTTGCGGATTGGAGGCATCTTATGGGGTCTATCTGCCCAAGCATCTCTGGAGTGGCAACCCGATGAGAAAGGATCGTGCAAGAGGGCGGAGGCCTCTGCACAGCGGGGCATAGTACGCTCAAAATTTCTCGACATAATACGAAGAGGACAGTGCTACTTAACCGCACGGAAAGATGCGACGAGGCTTTGAAGCAAAGAAGGCAAACACATCTCAACAGAAAGAGTAAGTCGTACGTGACAACTCCCCCATTTCATGCACGACTCACTACCCACCTCGAAGAGAAAGACTTCTCGGGGAGTTTAGGGCCAGTATTGGTGAATGGCCGTCGCACTATCGATTTTGGGGAAGTTCCTCCTCGATGGATGCTTGAATATCCTCGAGCAAAGCCTAGACTAATAGGTTTGACTAGAGTTCAAGAATCAAGTTACACCCGAATTATTGGATGCAACGCAGATATTATACTTTCTTGAGAGAAGCGCACACAAAAGAGAGGCTAGCTAAACTTTTCTTACTTTCCGTGGTGCGAAAGCAAGCACGGAAGAAGAAACGTCGCAACAGTCATTCGCTTGTGATAGTCACGGCCATTTGCAGAAGGTGAACATTTCAAGAACCGAGAGCACGATACAAAACGATCCCCGGGCCTGCTTTTGGAAGCTGACAAGCAAACGAGCAAGCACGGTGAAAGTTTCACCACCTTTCCTTTGTGCACCTGTGAGAGCAGCGGCGCAGAATATTTGGTGTTGGGGAAGAAACACAAAGAAGGGAACGCACTGCTGTAGGCTTCCAAGGTCGCGTATTTTCACAGCTTCGCCAATTTCACTCCAACTACTGAGAGCCATTCGGCAGTTTGGCAGTTTTCCTGTCTGCCATCCAGTGGATTCCACTGTCCATTCGCCCAAACTGGGGCAATGACAGCTGGGTTCAAATGTTGCAGGAGTCGCGCGCGATGGAAATGAAGACGCTGTCTACAGATACGTCTCCCCAATATAAATCAACAGTGAAATCTTTGCGACATAAGGAGGGGAATGGAAAAGTGGCATATCTGATATCAATATTACCGACTTCGAAATGTGGGGCACAGTGGAGTCTACATTCAAGAAGAGTAGGAACAAGAAGCAACTGCAAGTGCAAACAAACCGAAACGACAGGAAGGTGATGAGCCAGACGAGTGGAGTGTGGAGGAGAGCTGACGATGACGTGATGTGGCTGAGCGTCGTCGCGTCGTCATCGTCAGCGTCGACTCGAGCAGAGAAGCAGACGGAGACGTGCGACATCGACATCGAGCCGAATGACAGATGAGAACAGATCGCCGGAGGAGAGAGAACCTTACAACCGAACGAGATCGGATGAGATCCAACCGCAAAAAATATATAGAATTTTTGAGTCGTTAGATGTTGCATAGGTTCAAGGTTGTGGGCTTGTGGCCAATCGAATGTGTCACCGTCGCGAAAATAGCGATAGGCGAAGAGCACGGGCGAAGAGTGACGATCTGACGATCCTGAGATGACCAACTGACGATGACGATCCAGTCGGATGGGGCAAATTTGACAGTAACTGCGACACTCTCATCACTCTCTCAGACTCTCACACACTATCACAGAACGAGAACCGGACAATATCAATATTGAAAAAGGTCTCCGCAGAGTCAGCACAATCTAATGATCGACATTATCCGGATTCTGCGGGGAGCCGGGGACCAGGTTTTATATACAATTATGATCGTTAGATTATGCTGACTCTGCGGAGAGCCGGAGACCATCGCATGTTCAATGTTTCCCGGTTCTTCATTCTAGATGCTTACTGTATGGTTGTTTCATGTTTGTCGTGTCGTTGCTCGTTCGGTGGAACGCGAGCACTAAAGACTCTGTTGATACCAAGACAGATACCAGGCTAGTCAACACGAAATCGAATGCTTCAAAAGATTCGTACGAAAGATTCGCTAGTAGCAGAAGGTTAAATTTACTGTTAGCGCAAAATAGAGCAAGAGCTTGATGCATGCAATAGGACCACTCTTTATTCATGAGCTCAACCATCTCAATACCTGCGAGTTACATGCGTGCATGCCTCATTATTAAACGCTTCGATTCCGGTTGAAATTCACGTTCGATTCTGCTCTTAGCAAAGGCAACGAGGACTTTGTTTGCTTTTGTGAGGCCTCGCCTTAGCGCAAGCGGGGGGGAATCGTGGACTCGTGGGGTTGACTGCGAACTTCGCAACACTGATTCGATTCAGGGCTTGCGCGACTCACTGAGCATCGCCTGAGCCCACATTTGGGGACGAAAGCGCACATGTGCTCGCGCGCTCCACACGGCCATTCGTTCGAGAGGAGTTCTGTTTTTCTTCTCGAGCGCTCCATCAGACTCAATTCGCAGCAAGCTCAATGCACACGGATTCTACCGAAAACGAATCGTGCTGTGTAGCCTGTCGAGTCTGCTACGGCGGAGAAGACGGAGAGAAGCAAGTAAGTCCTTTGACGACCCAAACCTCAAATTAGTCGTGTGCGCTTTCACAATACTTTGGGCTTTGCATCGGTGTGCGCTGGAACAATTCACGATTTTCTTGTCGGAAGATCTAGCTAGGAAGAGCTGATGACAACCTCGTGGGTTCATCAAAGCGTCCTATTCTCAAGCTTATGATACAACACGTAAACATTCATGTGCCCTCTTACGCACGCGTCAAGTTCGTCTCACTTTGGCTACCTGCAGGGCAGAACGTGTTGGTTACTTCTGCGCGTCACACCGGTGTGCCACACTCATTACGTCGGCGGCTTGCGGTTCAGGGTAAGCTGGTTAGCCCATGCGCGTGCCGTGGCTCCTCCAAATGGATTCACCAAAAGTGCCTCGAGAACTGGCATCACAACTCGGGGCAGCCTACGAAGATGGAGTGTCCCACCTGCAGGCGACAATATTTCGGCGCTCCCGCGCTCGCTCTCGCACGCTCAAGCTTAGAAAAGGTGCTCGGGGCACCCTCTTGTGCCATGCAAGATTTAGTGCGTCAGGAACACATGAGCTATGAGATCGCATGAGCGCGCGACCTTTTGTACGACGAGGAGACATACCCGCGAAACACGCTGCATTCTGACGTTTGCGACGAGGGTAGCTCCAAGTCTGAGAGGCGCACTCCGCAGGGAGTTGGCCACTCTCGTGTGACTCCTCTCCACAAGGAGACACCCCCAACAGTGTAGTGTACGTGAGCAGGAGCACAAGCCCCTCCCCCCGCAACGAGGAGACGTGTCCCAAAGTGTGATGCAGACGCCCATGAGGACACCCCCGGCCCCCTGAGCTCGATGCAGATGGAGAAGCACCGGCGCCCCCAAAACCCCGAGGTGGCCAACCTGCTTAACATCCTTGGCAACCTCCTGAGCGGTGCGCGATGCTCCGTCCCCGATGCCATCCTTGCCAACCTCCTGAGTGGTGGTGCACGCTACCCAGCCCTGATGCCATCCTTGCCAACCTCCTGAGCGGTGGTGCACGCAGCCCTGGATGTTATCCTGCCAACCTCCTGAGCGGTGGTGCACGCTACCCAGCCCTGATGCCATTCTTTGCCAACCTCCTGAGCGGTGGTGCACGCTACCCAGCCCTGACGCCATTCTTGCCAACCTCCTGAGCGGTGGTGCACGCTACCCAGCCCTGATGCCATCGATCATCTTGCATGTATCGAACGTATGCTCCCCGGCCTTTTCCATGGCATGGGAGCTGAGGGAGGGAAGGAGGAGATGTCGAACAGATATGGGAAAGCACGAGGAGGCGAGGCCAGTGTACTTGCGGGCGCTCGCAATGAATGAGGTGGCACTCGGGGAGGACCACCCCGAGGTAGCCATCTCCCTGAACAACCTGGGGGCTTTCCACAAAGGTGATACCAAGCCCATTGACATGATGTCACTCCCGGTGACTCGGTGGCTGAGAAGGGCCCGGGTGGGGGAGCTCGGAGAGGGGGGGCGCACGCAGAAACTGGGAGCTTGGAGGAAGCCCTTAGGCTATATAAGCGTGCGCTCGCCATTTTTGAGGCAGCGTACGGGCGCCAACACGCACATGTCGGATCCACCGTGAACAACATCGGGGTCCTCATGCAAGGTGCCATGCTCTCGTAACAGCTCAGAGCAGGTGCCATGCTCTCGTAACAGCTCAGAGC
>LGRX02004687.1:0-38417 GCA_001247695.2 Cymbomonas tetramitiformis | reverse complement strand
GATATACGCAGAACACTATATGCAGGTGACAAGGGCTCCACTGCATATGCAAGTGACAAGGGCTATACTGTGTGGGCAAGTGACAAGGGCTCCACTATATATACAAGTGGCAAGGGCTCCACTGTATATGCAAGTGGCAAGGGCTCCACTATATATGCAGGTGACAAGGGCTCCACTGCATATGCAAGTGACAATATTTCAGCACATATCTTTGCACACGCACAGCTACCCACATATTCCAGCACATATCTTAGCACACGTACATAGATATACACATATCTTAGCACACGCACATACAGGTACACACATATCTTAACGAATATCCTAGCACAAGCTTAGCGCACGCACATATATACATATATTCTAGCACAGGCATAGCACAAGCACACGCTTAGTCATATATTCTAGCACAAGCATAGCACACGCACATAGGTATACACATATGTTAACACATATCTTAGCACACGCACAACTACCCACATATCTTAGCACATATCTTAGCACACGCACAGCTACCCACATATTCCAGCACAATCTCAGCACACGCACAGCTACCCACATATTTCAGCACATATCTTAGCACACGCGCAGATACCCACATATTTCAGCACACATATCTCAGCACACGCACGGGTACACACATATCTTAACACATATCCTAGCACAGGCTGAGCACACGCACCGATATACATATATAAGATATACGCATAACACTATATGCAAGTGACAAGGGCTCCACTGTATATGCAAGTGGCGAAGGCTCCACTGCAAATGCAAGTGACAATATTACAGCACATATCTTAGCACACGCACAGATACCCACATATTCCAGCACATACCTTAGCACACGCACACAAATATACACGTATCTAAGCACACGCACAGGTACACGCATATCTTAACACATATCCTAGCACAAGCTTAGCACACGCACATATATACATATATTATAGCACAGGCATAGCCCAAGCACACGCTTAGTCATATATTCTAGCACAAGCATAGCACACGCACACAGGTACGCGCATATGTCAACACATATCTTAGCACACGCACAGCTACCCACATATCTTAAGACATATCTTAGCACACTCACAGCTACACGCATTTCTTAAGTGTGTATCTATCTTTGTGCGTGTGCTATGTCTGTGTGAGAACTGGAAGTCGTGGTTGGGATATGGTTTCCAACTCTAATAAGAACAAGGCCTAATAAACATGGAATAAACAGAAAGCCAGAGTGAGTGAGAAAGAGAAAGAGAGAGAGAGAGAGGGGTCCTTACTTAATGCAGGGAGATAGTCACACTCAGGGAATATGCCGGTGTTCACAAGGCGCGCCACCAGCACGTTTCCCCAAAGGAGTCCCAACGCAAAGGGTTTCCCCAAAGGGGCAGCTGGGAGGCTCCCTTTACCAAGGAGGTCAATAAACATTTGCACGTCGTTGGGAGTATCCACCACATCGACGGACTGGATGGTCAACCACCGTCTTTCCACCCCACGCGTCTTGAAGATGCCATGTGGTGTCAATCCACATAGCACCCTCAGTTGCTCCACAGCAACTATGCCACCACCACCACAGTTTCATTCACTAAAAGCGCATAATGGAGCAGGTAGTTGTGCATGACATAATCAAGGAAGGGGGGGTGCCAGGAGGGTGACTGTGAAGCAAAGAAGCACCAGAGGGGGCCGCTAGCCTAGCCTGAAGTAAAAAGTTCAAGCACCGATAGAAAAAATGCAAGGGTTCGGGAACCAGCTGAAGGGCTAAGGAGAAAAGTGTGCCGATACAGGAGGTTGTGTATGAGACTAACCGGAAGCTTGTGCAACTGCCGTGCCGTAATGATGGCCTTCGGGAAGCAATCCTTCCAAAAGGCTCCGAGACCCAATCCGCCCCACGCCAAAACCATATGGGGTGGGGTTGGCGCCAAAGAAGTCAGGGATGGTCACCGACCCCTCCTCAGCATCCTCCACGTTCACAATGCCGAGGAGCAGAGCCTCAATGGTTGGGCCGTGCTCCCGGCGCGGCCAATGAAAAGGGCCCTGGCCACCAACCAGCTCGGCCAACTGTCCCTCCTGTAACCAGGAGTAGGAGCTTAGGAGGGTGACCAAGATTACCAAGAATATGGCCTCCTCCCGTTCACCAGCTTCGAGGCGGTTTTGCACTTCTAGACGAAGTGCAACCTCGAAGCCGTTGCAAGCTCTGTTGAATTGAAAGGCACACATACTCAGAAAGGTTACATATGCTGAGATGCCTAAGCATGAAATATAAGAGTTCAAGCATGCTTAAACAATACACGAACAATGGAGGGAGGGTGAGGGTGGTACCGGTCACTGCAAGACAGACGGGTTTTCAGATGCAAACTATCCCGCACGCTTGGGCTCAGCTGCTGGAAGGCCTCTGAAAACATCAAGAAGTGGACAAGGTTGTCCAGCGGAGCCTCTGAACCCCCCCACCCCTCACCCCGAGGCCCCCCGCCGTAGGTAGGAGACATAGGTGCACGAAATCTCGACCTGGTTTCTAGTGGGGATATGGGAAAAAACAAACCTAGCTAGACTTGTTGAACGCCCAGGACGCCCCTACCCCTGGAATGAACCCCACGTCCTTAAAAACATTAATGAAACCACTGACGTTGTTTCCAACATAAACAACAACATACCCATGAAGGGTAGGGGAGTCCACTTCCGGTCGCTCAGGATTAAAAAACGACGGTTTTTCCCGAAGGAACACGTGTGGTAGTGTGTACACCATTTCAAACCACTGGTATCCCACAGAGGCTTTGAGCAAAAGAATGCAACACTCCACGTTTCCTTCCTCAAACTCCTTGACCGCACGCTTCAAAGCCCTTCCCATATTACTCTTCCCCCCTGTGGTTCCACCGGGAGGGTTGGCAAAAACCTTTTTAAACCACCTATTTCGCCTAGCATAACCGTCCTTTTTTTCTGAGTAATACTTCCTAGCCTTAACCCTATCACGGTTACAATCTCGCTCGCTGAAGGGATCTAAATCTATTGTGCCTTCATAAACAGTCCTAACAAGATCAAGTATCCATATGGGAGTCCACCACCGGCAACTCTCAGCGGACGTCCAGGGTGTACAACCTTTAACACGCGCATCTTCCGGAGATGTCCCTGCCTCTTTAAGGTCATGGCACACGGTGCTCAAATCGGTGAGGGTGATTCTTTGGCCAGGAAATTTGGTCAAGGCACATTGCCACACCCTATTCCTATTGCCCGTGATGCGTAAAAGTGCCTCTGCCTCACAAAAGGTTTCAGGCAGCCGGTCACAAGGTGACTCGGTGTGTGCCATTTCGTGCAACAATTTACCCATTGGAAGATATCTCTCGTATGCAGTGCGGATACAGAATATGTTATCCGCGTTATTCTCACGAAAATAGAAATCTAGGGGCTCGTTATTCTCTGGGTCTTCCCTGTTCCTTTCGACTACTAAATAACATGCGAGCGCGCATGAGACGAACCCTCTAAACAAAAAAGATGTTAAGATCTCTCTTGAGCTCAGCTTACTCATCTGAGTAAACTGGGTTCGGACCATATCACCTGAGGTAGTAGCACCACCGTCAGCACAATCTCCGGAAACATCTTCGTTCGCACGTTCACGCACATTTGATCGCTTCCTTTTGTTATTCACCATTTTTTCCTACATGCGAACAAAAAAACCACACCAAACGCAATCCGTCAGAACGTCACCACGTACTCGAATCCCCAGGTGTTAAGAGGTGGGCCTTTTTAGCAGCTAAAAAGGCCCACCTCTGACAATTCCAGTAAAAATTTACATATGTCCTGCAACCGTCAGTAAAAATATGTTCCCTATGTGTAATTAAAACATAAAATCTATGGGGTGACGCCCATTCCCGTGCAACCGACACAGGAAACCAACTTCAAAAAAACTAAAACATCACGTAACGTGGGAGCCCCTAGCCCCCATCAGTATCTACGCCCCTATTCAACTACACTACTCGCCCTCCTGTATGTTGTATGCATTTGAAATGCGCAGGCGGATGTTATGGTCAGATCCTCCATCAACCTTCCCAATACGTTGCAGTGGAAATCACTGCAACCATTCTTGGGTGTCCCACCCGTCAGCCGCCCATTTCAAAAGCATTCAATTCGCTACCTATTGGGGAAAGGGACACCCGGAACCGCTGCCCCTGAAGATGCGCAGGCGGCTCTAGGTGTCAAAAATTACATCCAAAATTTACGAACATCATACTTAAGCACACGTGCGCTCATATACCTGTGAGGCGCACCTGTGAATCTTACGGGTCGAACCTCCAGCACCACGCACCGCACTCTAGGGGCTTCCGTGTCTCCCGCGGACACTCTATTTAATATCAACGAAGGGTCTCTTTTTTTTACAACAAACTCACCACTTAATATATCTTAGTATTTTACACACGGTGATGAGGGTTTGTGAAAGCTGAACGAACCCCGTGAGCTCTTGTATTCTACGGTTCCTTCACCGTTCTGTATTGTTCTCGTAACACGAATCGCAAGGTTTCGCTTCGCGTATCGGTTCTCGAGTTTCGATCCAACCTCCCTCGTGGATTGCGCTGAAGACGCAAAATAACGTTACATATTTATGATGACAGGTCCGCTCTGGGCCGATGCATGAACGGGGATCGTGACGTGTCGTCTTTGTTACACGAGCGCTCCGCAACGGGGGGGAACGGGGAACAGTCGATTACGCATTCAGAACTGAACGCCGAATTCCAGATGGATGAAAACCTCTTGGGTACATATTTCCACGGCTTGATTATTATTAGGTCGGCAATTATTGGCAAAAGTCATTGGCTATCAGCTTTTGACTCAGAAGCCACAATGTTATAGAAGTTGCGACCTATTGTGATCATATGCGGCAGTTATGCTTCCAGCATACGTAGACAATATGATTATGTGGAACTTATAATCCCACTTAAGTTGCATCATGATAAATTTTTCCAGGTGTTAACAAGTGTTCAGGATTTGATAAGGGGTTGACGCCCCACAAGCCAAAGGTCACTGTCTCATAAGGCTCGCCTCAAGTGTGCGGCTTTGAGAATTAGCGTTCTGGCGAGGCACAGTCATGATGCTTCCTAGTCCAAAGAGCTGGAAATGAGAGTGCTCAAGATATCCAAAGACAGGAAGGCTTTTGGTTGGCCAGTGTTACTGTCAAGATGCTTAACCTTGATGGAATGGCATTCGGATACAAACTGTGCAACCATGCATGTGACTTATGCATTGGTGTATGACTTTGATGAATTGTCTCTTGTCATGAACCTGGAAGGAATGACGGGCAATTTAGCTAGAGTGGCGGATTTACTCACTCGGCTTTGCTGTTTATGGAATTCGATGCCTGATGGCACAACTGGCAATCCTTTGCTCAGATGCTTTCCTCAAGACATTGGCAACAACTTGTGTGCCAGCTTCTCAAGATTTGGGGAGAAATCATGGATCAACAATTTATGAATCAAAACACATGTATCAAGGTTGATTCAATGAATCCTCCAACTCTTGAATTTCGACAATCAGCATCCCAGGCTGTTGACGTCAAAGTGATGGTCGTAAGCTTACAATATAGCTTATTCATATTTGAAAAACCATCGTTCTCCTATGTCAGTGCCCCTACAATATGATAGAGCCGGAGAAATGTGCATTTATGATTTCTTCATAATGAAATTTATGTGTCAATAAGTCAAATAAGACTTCATTTGATGTTTCAATCGGCATGATGTACCGTGTCATCAATTTTATGGCTGCTATACACAGATGCTGGAACTTTTGATAAGATCTTTAATTTTCCAAGCAAAATCACATCCAAGCAAAATCACAATGATGTAAGGTGTGGCAGCTGTATGAAAATGAATGAATCTATACTCTTCCTCCCCCTCGCAAAAAGAGATGTATCAAACCAATCAGATGGTGATGGAGGATGTTATTCAATCATTATGTTATGCGAATCAGACTGAGATTACTCATCGAATGCTTTAGAGGTAACAATGTCAATCTGAACATTGATTCTCTCTACGTCATATTGGCAATATGCCTGACGTTTTTGAATGTGGCTAATGCCAGATGATGTCAAATGCAGTTGTTGGATTGCAGCTTACATACATTTGTCAATTCAGGGTCACTATAGTGTGCCCAACTTAGACAATGTTCTGGAAAATGATTGTCATGATGACAAAGAAATCAGTGATGGAGAGTTACCGAAGTTAACTTTGGTATCGAAGCTAATGGAGAGTCAATCAAGAAGTGTCCGTAATGACAACAACTTACTACGAGTTGTATTTTCGTAGTTGATGGATGGCTGACATGTCATTTTATTATGAATAGAACATGGCATTGCCTAGTGATATGTGTATATTCTTCAGCACCTGATCACTTATCTCAATGGTGCCCATGTTATTTTTGGGCAAACACTATTCAGAGACTTATTATGATAAAGAAGTATGAATGATGAATGTGTCATTTCAATCCGATAGAATTGTGACTTGTTTTATGACTATAAAATTTCTGTCACTTTTCAGAATGAGGATGAACTGCGCTTGGAAACCGTATACAGATTGCGGGTTTTCCAAGACTTCGTGGCCTAATGGATGAGGCAACAAATTTCTAAATATTCCAGAATGAACTTTGAAAGAGTTTTCATTCCTTAATGAAGCATGCTTGTCTTATGTGCTAAAATGATATGAAATTACAAATATGGTGTCAATCTATATGTGGATGGTTTATACCATTGTATGCTATTCCACAAATAAGTAATGATGTCAGAGTGAAAACTTTGGACAATTGCAACTCAGTACAAATTTGAGTGCATTAAAGCCCATTTAAATGTTCAGAATCTGAATCTAATGTACTTTTCTAGCTAGAGCTACCATTGACTATCCAACATCCACTGAGGACATTGTTTCTTACGTCTTTTGGCTTCACGCTCAGCGTTTTTCTTATTCTGCAAGCGCCTCTTTGCTACTGCTACATCCGGAACGTTGTACCAGCTACGAAACTTGCTGGTAACTTCATCTTCTGAGCTTTCTTCATCCAAAAGCAAAACTGGCTTCAACATGTCTTGTTCTTTCATCGAGGACGAATCACACAGGGATGCAGCAGACCTGCAGCATGAGAAGAAAATAAACAGCAAGAAAGTCACTATGCAAAATCACCACTGAAGGAGATGACTTTCATCATAGGGTGGTATATTGGTTGTTTCATATGACACATAGAAGATATGAATAATTCGAAGAGAATTTTGGGATAAATATCCTGGATTAGATCGGAATATGAAATGGATATGTGTGAATCCTATCCACCTTCTTCCCCCCTTGATTGAGGAAGTGTGAATACATAGGCAGTTAGTTGTTTATATACTTTATGGCTATTACCCTTCGGGTGGCTTAAGCCACCCTAACAGCGATTTAGGGTGGCTTAAGCCACCTTAACGTTTTCAATTATTGCGGGAGCTATCGGTACCGGAAACTAGATTTTTTTAGCTCAAAATGACGGCGACAATGTCTTCTTTTAGACACTATATGCACTATTCGGCGAGCCCAAGTTCCCGGTGAGCAATTTTGGGAAGTATCCAAGAGGGTGCAACATTTAGTGAATTTTGAGCGATTTTCCCGGTTTTTGCATACCCATGCTACTTCAACCGAGATTTTGAGGGTCAAGATGACCTCGGATCAAACTTTTGGCAACACACTGCAGAAAGAGCAGCTCGAGATCTTGACATCATAGGTCTCCAAATTTTGAAAAGCGCCTTCGAGGAAGCCCCCGTGAGCTAATTGGCTTAAGGTGGCTTAAGCCATCTTAAGGAAAATTGGGAAATACCCACCCTACTTCAACCGAGATTTTGAGGGTCAAGATGAACTCAGATCAAACTTTTGATAAGACACTGCAGAAAGAGCAGCTCAAGATCTTGACGACATAGGTCTCCAAATTTTGAAAGCACCGCCGAGGAAGCCCCAATGAGCCCTTCAAGTTAAGGTGGCTTAAGCCACCTTAAGCTGCGGGTAATAGGCATTTATAGCTTATAGCTTATAGCTTGCAGTCCTTATAGAAAGCAGCTGTTACAGTTTTAGGGTTGCAGCCCTACAGTCCTTGGGTTGTAGCCCTGCAGTTTTTGGGTTGTTGCCCTACAGTTTTAGGGTTGTTGCCCATAGTATTATCATGTCTATGATGATTTAGCATGATATAATAATGCCAAAAAACGAAGTTTTACGAAATAAAATTGGCATTTTAGAGCATATATAGTTACAGTGGCCCTGTTACTCAATACAGTGTTTAGGGTGTCACTTGATATCAGTAACCCTAATACAGGTAAAAAATAAGCAGTATGACGTTTTTGCAAAGATTTTTAAGCAAAACTGCATTTAATACCCACATAAACGTAAAGTGTTTTTTAGGAGGTACGTTACACCCCTGTTACACACATTTAATTTTAGGGTTGTTACAGGGCGTTACACATGCTGCATAAATCAGGGATTGATATTTGATATATAAACATTCATTTTATCAAAAAAAATCAATCCGAAATTTTCAAAATGTGTTTTACGTACAGCATTTTGAGCGATTTATTGCCATAGCAATAGCGTTACCCATATATATTCAACACCTAATATTTTAGGGTGTCACACTGATATGACATGTGTCATTATGATTTTCTGATACCTTAATAGGTATAAAATCATAATTTTACATAAAATGGGCACACATTTTTCATTTTGGAATTAAACGTGGAGCTTTTTCACCCATTTTACAGCTTTTTTCAGCTGTCTGAAATATTGCTGTGGTGACATATTTCAGTGTAAATGTGAAATGTAAGTACAGAATCATTATAAGGAACTTCACTTTTGCATATGACATTTTTTCATAGCAAATAAGTGAGTTGTGCTGTATATCAACATTTACAGTTGACAGCATTCTGGGTTTTACTGATTTAAACCCATGCACAGCAAATGTACTTTTCTGGTTATGTATATATTAATCAACTTAAGTGGAAACAGCCACTTTAGCGATATTTCTCAACCTATGATTTGTTTGAGCATAGGTCTGTGCTCTTAAGATTTATCAAAGTGATATATCTCATTTGGAACAAATCTGGACTTTGCTGGATACAATCACAGCAACTTCACACAACACATTTATGTGTGTGTGAATGTCCTTTACACTAATGTCAGAAATCATGTGAAAACTGATCTGTATGTTACATGCAAATTGAGCTGATCAATTCTGAATCAACTATCATAATGCAATGTACTTGTTGTAGTTGCTCCAGCTGATATGTGAGACGAATGGACAATGCTCAACAGTGACCAGCTGCTTATTTGAGCATTGTATAATGCCTTCGGGTCTGGAGATATTCTCCATCCAGCCCTTCAGCATGTAGTTTTATCCTGTTTACCTTAGCTATCGCCATCACTGACATCCAACACGCACATGTGTTTGTCGGATGGTATCTATATTATCATGCACATAGTTGACATTATAGTTGATCATTTCACTTACCGAGTCAGTGAATGTCATTATACATAGTAATGTCAGTGGTGTGTGCATTGTATAGGTACTTGCTGATTTAGTACTTGTAAGTGTGTGTGTGAATTATTTACTATACACACTTGTATGTAGGTGACTTCTGGTATTACAATACACCAAGATGATTTATCATGCAGGATGATCTGTATACCATGTACTGAATAAATCTAGCATGATATATATATCAGCTTAGGGGTTATTGTAATCCTGTATACTCTCATTTACAATAATGAGTTGCTTGATTTATTTCACATGTAGTTCCGGTGAGTATTCCATTCAGTGATCCACCATAGAACGAACATGCTCATCCCAAATCCTTCGTCAGAGCATGTCGAGCTAATTATGGTGTTAAGATCACCTTCAGGCACCTTACACTTACATGGGTTCCAATATAGCTTACATGCACTGCAGTATGCTTTGTGCATTGTATAATGTATTGTGATGTGATGCCATGTGTCCCAGTTGTTAACGTGATCAAACTGGTATGTACATTACAGCTGGTATCGTTGTATGAATAATGCATGCACAATCACAGTGATGCTTAGTATAATAATGTACAGGTGGTGAAATGCACATCTGCTGCATGCACTCAGTATATACTCATGATAGTGTATACTGCAAGTATGTATGTGTGTGTGTTGCTGCAGGTATTATTATCTCCACACACTCGACTTTTTGCACACACTATGATGTTGCTGCAGAGTATTCAATGATCTGTCATGTTGAGCGTGTGTGTGTGTGTAAGCTATTCACACAGCATTTATGCAGTTCACACTCATGATTGTAGGTTGATATAATCTGACAGTGAATAGAGTATAGTATCTCAGCAAACATTAGAGTATTATATGGCATGCTGCAGTATATTGTCATCATGCGTCCGTTCAGGATAATCCCGGATAGTATATATATATATTCTGTCAGGACACCGTGACGCGCGCAGATGATGAATCAGAGATTATTGCAAGTATCGATAATGACGGTATGTTGATGACACTTCGCATACTAACATCGTCATAAAAAATTGCAAAATAATCATCGTGTACAGTAAGCGATTTGCTGCAATCATGAAAATCACGATGGTGCGCGCTGATGATTAAGAGCACATCTCGTCGCAGTATGTCTAGCACATGATACGAGTGCTAATTTTCGCGCGGATACTGATTCCGCTGATGATTTCTGCGTCCGCATCTCATTTGCGAATTTTTGTACAGTTGCGAATCGTATATGCGCATACATATGATCACTGCGCGCATGTATGCCGCATGCACACCTTGTCGCGCAGTATAGGTGACGATCAGCTGCTGTATACGATCTGCGAATGCGAATGCGTCGATATATCCTCGCGCACTATCTTCGCTTATACAGCGGTCAGTATATGCAGTATATCAATGTTTATGCGATCGCGACGCCAGATATTACTCGCGCTCCGCAACCTGCATACACAAAATTTTTGATATCTACGCTGCACTCACACTTGAGTTCTCGTTTCTCGCCTTAACGATAGAATACCAATGATAAGGACGCTGACGCGAGCCTTAAGAAATATATGATATAATAAGATAGTGCAGTGTTATTGAACAGTAACACGCGCACAGCTTATGAGCGGGTTGTGAGTTGCAGTCTCCGTAGAAGATCTGCTGAAGCACAACGCTTCCTCACTTTTATACCTACGTCACCCATCATCTTAGATGGTACCGCCATTGGGTTGTGAACCCGAGACGTAGGTTGAACGACCAGCATGGTAATAACGACTAGTTCGTTCATGCTGCACATGCGAGTTCCGCGCATGCTGAAAGCTAAAGATGATTCTTGGTTTGTTTCCAAGATGTATCTTTGCTTTGCCATCTTCGAGTTCGACATACGAACTCTCGATGACAGGATGCCTGATGATATGACATAATCATCTGGCGACATGTACAGTCATCGTCGACCGTACTGACGACTGTCATAAATGTATGACGCGACTCGACCTGTACAGTCATGATCGACCATACTGTCGACTGTCATAATAATATATGACACGACCGACTGTCATAATAATATATGACATGACATGACATGACATGGTATGACATGTATGACAGGTATGACACATATGTCATCGGTCATAACCCTGACAATATGTTAAACAATGCTACAGGGATGCTCATGACATTCCGGAGACATAAGGTGGGCGAAAAATCGTAACAAATGGATGTTTAGAACTCGAGTTATCGCCAGAAACGTGAAAACCGCGTACCTGGAAAACAGCATCAGTACCAGCAGTATAGCGATTCGTCATTTAGGTGTTAAGACCTTCAAATATATCATCATCGAAAAGTTATTAAAACAAGCCCTTCTACAGTTTTTTCGTGTTTGCCGCTTTGCATGTCATATTTTATACACCCCTACCCTCGCCCAATTTACTCCACTTTACAATGATCAACAATCCCAAACCCACAGCGTGCGAATATTATTAAATTATAATAAAACACCAAAAAAATAATGGTTTGCATATTGAAATATAGAGTAGCTTAGGACGTCTTCAGCTATTGCAATTTCATCCCGCCCATGGAGTGAAGCGGGGCTAGGGCATGGGGTGGAGAGGGACCGCCAGGGCTACTAAAAAACTCAAAGATGGGAACCGAGATGTAAAGTCCAAACTTCTTATGAGGCCACCACCGACCGTTCTTGGGTAGTATAGTCCGATTTTGATCCAAACCAGATTATGAGTAGTCGCAACATTGGTATTTTGCACTATTCCATACTTTCTCTAGCGAATAGCACACTTGTGTTTTATGTTATCGTTTGTGGTTAGATTATTGTGAATTGGAGCTACTGTGGTGCATTGCCAGTGCTGCCTCGTATGCATCCGTTCGCGCCGGAATAATAATCACATGCGCTAAGTGCAATGTGGTTATATATAAAAGTTGCCTTTTTATTGTAGCCCCCGTAAGTATGGCATTTTAAGCTCCGAAACAAGAAATCGACTTGATAATCAAAGTCCAGCTGAAAGCATGCGACATCGGGCAGTATTATTGCATTATTACTTGATCACAGGTCATGCAGCTCAATCTGTACACCTCTATCTGCGCACTAATACTGCAATAGTAGGGGTAGTTAATATTGTCCAGTGATTCTGTAATATTTTCGGACCTGGATTTCTATAATTCACACTATCGAAAGGTGACAGAGACAAATACATAATACCGTTCTGATTCATATTATATATAGCCGCAGCTAGATACACTAATTTTCATAACACGGTATTGCTACCATTCAAATTATGGACTTGTCATAGGATCTGTCACATGTTGATTACTAAAAACACATTATGACCCACAACAAGCGTGTGATATATTGTTGAGCTAGGATGATATGGGTATATCTATACGTCATAATAACCCTTTGATGTTTACTTCCATGTGCACCTTCAAATGATTCATCCATCACTTTATTCCTACAACCTGCTTAACCATCCACAGCTTCGCCAATATATTTGCTCTGGTCATGCTGTTCCATATGTAAGTGTGATGCATAACTTCGGCACAGCCAAGCAAATTGTATGAGCACATCATTACTTCACACACGTAATACAAATCGCTCCCAGAATGATATCATTCGCATCGCTTACATGAGCGATCGCATATACCATCCTGAAGAAAGTTGGTCTCACATTTCCCCCATCCTGCTTGTTGCTTGCATGTCAATCCATCTTTGTATGGATAAAAATCACGACAGTTTTCTGAGTCAAGTCCATCTGAATCTGGAACCGCTATCGACATTGTACTGTTTGATGAGGGGGTAGATGGTGTCATCACAACTGCCACATTGGGTTTAGATGAAGTCGGGGATGCTGTCAGAGATGCGGCGGTCGGAGATGAAGTTTTCAAGATAGATTGCACTGTTGGTGGTTGTGTAGGCAAGCTTGATTGGTGCGTTGGCGCATCGGTGCATATGCACATTGGGGGCGACGAGGGATTTTTTCCGTTATTTGTTGTAGTGGGTGGTGGTAAAGTCGGAGGACTTGGCTTGGGTGACACTTCAGGATTATAGTCATCATTGGGATTACCAGGCAGGCTGGATTCAGAGTCAGAGTCAGAGTCGGAGTCAGAGTCGGAGTCAAGAACGCCATCATTGCTTGATAAAGTAGGCTGATTTAAGGTGTTGTTTTCTGAGAAATAACGAAATAAACATGACGAATGCTTGTCAGTAACAACAATAACACCAACGTCAACTTAGTAAGAGTACATATAGCATGATACATGTGTTTGCACACACACACACACACACACATGTTTGTGTGTTTGTAACGGTGGTCATTGAGAATTAATTACCACAATGCTTATGTCGTCAAACACCGACAAGTCCGATAGTAAAATTCCATAAATTGATACACAAGTTTTCTCCCAGCATCAATGGGGCATACACGTGTGCATTAGTAACAAAGCGGTGGCCATGAATATATCAAACTATGCAACTTATTACGGTATCATATCATATTAAAATCACATGATCCAAAACAGTGATGTGTGTGTGTGCGGGTGCGTGAGTGCGTGATATTCGCACACTGAACGGCATGAGATCCGTCGACAAAAGCCAGCCCACCATGATCCCAGTGGAGCGAGAAGCATTCAGAAACAGGGTTGGTGGGGCTGTGGCAAGATATCACTCACTTCGATACATTACAAACCAAGCGCAAAGCAAACCCATCGCAGACACAAATCGTAACCGAAAATGTGGGGTAGCTGGGAGCTCATCCAGCTTTGCACCGCGGGTTCATCATGGAAATATTTCATTCTGGTGCTCAAACCCATGATATTCACAGAGAGAGAGAGAGAGAGAACAAAAAAATCACAGGTGCACCCATATACACACATGTATACCCACACACCCACACACACGGAATTGCATGACATCAGCTGACAAAAGCCAGCCCGCCATCATCCCAGTGGATGTGAGAAGCAAATCAGGAGCAGGGTGGGGCCGTGACAAGATACCACCAAGGCATACATGTTCTTAACCCAGATGCAAAGCAGCATGGAAAGATTATACGATGTGACCGATCATCGCCCAACAATAGTTGGTTCCAGGATTACGGAGTAAGCGTACCCTTCTGCCATGCCCCCCAGTGGCTCACGGTCGATGGATGGGACTCGTTATTGCTCCATGCTTATGCCATGAATGCACATCACCACACAGCATGGACACCCCACCCATGTCAAAAAATGAAAATATGGGGGCACCTTACGGTGCTCCCCACAAAAATCAAGGGGAAACACATCACGTGGACTTCACCACCCTGTGCCTCTCCTTGCAGCAAAGGCAGACAAATCCACCAAGCTCTCCAAGAGGCAATGTCCGCCAGAATAATGGCACCATAGATCCCCCTGCACACACACACACATCGACTACTATGCATCATATTGTTATGAGTAGGGTTAAAGCAATACCTACTAGCCATAACACATGCATGATAGCTGTGATGTGGATATATATATATATAATGTCGGCCACTTGGCCGATTCTGCTGCGTTGAAATAGTTGCAATGAAGTAAGTAGTTGCTCAGCTACCAGGTCAGCAAAGTGGAACAGTCGAAGGAATGTGTGTGTGGGTTATTGCATACAAACATATTTTGGCAGCAGAGAATGTAGCCGTGGATGAGCAGTATGCCTGCCTATCAAATACGGTCAAAATACGTACACTAGTTTCCAGATTCTGCTGTGCACGATTCGCCCTGCTGGGACGACTCAGATTACCATGTGACGGCATACTATAATTCACAGTACTTCAAAATTGTAACAAGATTTGATTTTATCAAAAGCCGTGCCTGCAAGTCATGAAAGTAAATCGCATTATCACCTAAGCTTCTGTGTGCATGTAGCTGACCTCAGCTTTGGTTAAAACCAGTCCTTATGATGATCGGCCTTGAGAGCCTTGAAAACGCTCTAAGAAGCAAAACAAATTGGCGTAATATGTATTTTTCTTATCAACGTCAATGTGTATCAACTGCTCTATTTTGATTATGTTTACAAAAACATTATCTCATATGACAACTGAATAAGTATCAACATCAGCGTGTGAAAAGTATATCAATATCAATATCTCATATACACTCTGCTAAAGTGGAATAATGTGGCAAGCAACTGATGATACATGCCTGATGGGAGCGACGGTATGTGTGTGTGCTACGTCAATTTTGACTGGATGCCATCACTGTAGCCTCAATTATGCGGTGTGTGGGAAGGCGCCTTTGATAAAGAAGAACGAAGGCGGCTTGAGCCACTACTGAGTGCTGACCACAAAATTGGTGGCAATGTTCATTACAGTACATTCCGCCCCTTTATGTCATCAGGTCAGCACAGCCAAATTTCTCGTGTGTTTATTACCTTTAACCCCTATGGAGCGGTTTGTACCGTATACGAACACTTTGACCGCTCAGATCATAGTACATTCACAACTCGAACTGACATGACTCGTTGCAATCGCACATCCAAGCTTCGCACGCCCACCGCGATAGGTATCATTAATGCTCAAGAATGGACTTTGCACATATACCTATTATATATACCTTACGCACGGGGCATTTCGTTGTGAGCGAATCCCCAAAGTTGCTCGTGTCATGGGATGTAATATGTGTAAAATCTATCCTAAAGTGTGAGAAATCGCGGTGTTGGTGACATACATCGGCATGGGTATACCGGTTCAATGGTTTGTATCATATCACATCACCATGCTCTTCATACGGGCCATATATACGTTCCCGATATTCATTTATCGCTTAACACACTCCATTTACGCCTTAAGTATGGGAAACATTGTAAAACTAATGTTTTTTTCTTGTTTTTTGGTGTTTTTTCGCCTACTTGCTTGAATATTTCGATATATCGACACGTTTGAGCAAAAATATCATTACCTATTCCAAAACATGAATAAAGAAGATTGTTTTCTGGTCGTGGGATGACCTATTACTCGATAATGCGGTTGCGAGAACTCAATTTTCACAAATTTGGTTCCTGGAACGGCGTGTTTTTTTGCTTGTATATTGTCGATATATTGTTGTATATATCATGTGCGCATGCATGCAATAGCTCAACATGACCTTCTATGGGTTGTGGAACATATGTCGAATCTCGTGCACCTAGCATGATACCATATACCACGAACACAATGCATTTGTAAAATATATGTTTTTCGCTAAAGGTTCCATCCGGTCCATAGGGGTTAAGAGCATAGAACATAAACGTGCATACACAAAACAATATCCAGGGGTGAGCCTACATATCGATACCAACTGTTGGTGGTGTGCTCTCTGTAGGCTGACATTACCCAACATTCTAGTGCTCATAAATATTTAAACATGGTCGGTGTGGAGATATGCTGACGTCCATCATGTGAGTACATTGATGTTTGCCATAAGATTTGTACCATATATATATATGTTTTTGTATACTCTCTGCCACACCGTGTGTAAGGGGTCACAATGTGTAATACAGAGGCACCCGCTAAAACAGCGGGCCCTGGAAGACTTCAGGACGGTGTCATCCACCGCGGGGGGAAGAAAACTATAATATTCCGATTAGATGTAGGATTGATTATGTCCCTGACAATCTCAAGATAAGTGACAAGTGGGCACACCTCAATCCTTAAGTCAAGCACTCGAGTCTTGTCGTAGAACAAGAAGTAGTTGATAAATTTACTTTAAATTATATCATATATTAAAGTATGCACATTGACCAGCACTTGGGACACTGGTGGTACGCTTACGGAACGGTTTTGGAAACAATAACGTTCACCACGCCCTTCTAAGTTAAAGTATCATTCAGTCGACAATCATTGCTGACAAATTTTGGATAAGATTCGATCTTTAAAGTAACTAGATCTGCAATCATCAGTCATTAAGTCATCTAGTGACCAAGTATGACTCATCCATGGTAATGACATGTGACAAAGTCAACAGTCATCCAAACATATAAGAAATGTTCGAAGTCATATCAGTCATCAAGTCATCTAGTGACCAAGTATGACTCATCCATGGTAAATGACATGTGACAAAGTCAACAGTCATCCAAACATATAATAAATGTTTGAAGTCATATGAAATTAATGTCTCATAGTGACAAAGTATGACCAATCCATGGTGACTGTCCCAGTATAAAATATAACAATGATGTATGTCGAAATATAAAAACCATATATATATATATATATATATATGTATATTATACACCCTGCCACGCCACTCACAGGAAGATATAGTATCACTCACTCAGATATAGTATAGTATACTATACTATAGTATACTATAGTACAGTATAGCATAGTGTATAGTGTATAGTGTATAGTGTATGTATATATATATATATATATACATACAAGTGCTGGTCAGTGTGCATGCTTTAATATATGATATAATATTAGATTAAGCTTATCGACTACTACTTGTTCTACGACAAGACTCGAGTGCACGACATAAGGATTGAGGTGTGCCCACTTTTCACTTATCTTGAGATTGTGAGAGACATAATCAATCCTGCATCTGATCGGAATATTATATAGTTTTCTTCCCTTCGCGGTGGTTGATACCGTCCTGAAGTCTTCCAGGGCCCGCTGTTTTAGCGGGTGCCTCTGTATTACACAACGTGATCTCTTACACGCGGTGTGGCAGAGAGTATACAAAAAAATATATATATATATACTATATATTGGTCTGCTGTTGTGCAGCGATCGGAATATATATATATATAATTTCGAGCTTTCATCCTTCATAATTTATTTCACTAGTGTCATCAGATTTGTTTTATTTTCATTTTCAACGTCATTTTTATATGACATAATATGATATGACATATCATAATGTTCCCATACTTACAATTGTTGATTTCTGATTAGGACAGCTACACGCTGTCTAAGTTGAGACACTGATAAATATTTGTCACTAACTTTTAGTGGTCATATATTTGACAAATTTAAAACTTTATTATTGATGACTCATCTTTGACTATATATTTTGAAAGCTAGTCAATGATTGTTAACTGATTGATAATTAAGATTACAAGATCTTTCCAAGATGTGCACAACATTCTTTGTTAAAAGCTTTGGGGGTTGTGGTTAGCTCATTCTTGTTGTCTAAGAGTTCGTTCCGTGGCGTACTCTCAAAGTCCCAAGTTTTGAGCAGATTTGTATTTTATATTGGATATATTTTATAACGTGTTTGTAAGGACAAGGAGGTGTACTTTATGGACTTCCTCAAAAGTGTAACTCCAAGGCTCTAAGGTGTGCCCACTTATCACATTTGTGGAATTAATCGGGGCACTGTCTTGCTCAGTATATTGAGTTGACACAATCCCCCCGCGGTGGTTGATACCGTCCTGAGGTTTTCCATGACCCTTTACAGTGGGTGCCCCTGTTTTAGCGTTGTGTACCCGTGCGTGGCGCGACAGGGAGTATAAGAAAAAATATATATATATATACTATATCCGATCGGAATATATATATAGAGGCTTCTTCCCTTCACGGTGGTGATACTGTCCTGGAGTCTTCCAGGGCCTGCTGTTTTAGTAGGCGCCTCTGCTTTACACATTTTGATCCCTTATACACACAGTGTGGCAGAGTGTATACAATATATATAATATATATACACGAAGTATATTAGATGTGGTGGTATTTTTAGAGTGATATAATATACACAAAGTATGTATTTTGCATACTTCCTATCGTACCACATTCAGGAAAGTGATAAGCAAAATATATATGAGCACCCATACAAAGTATGTATGTATATTGTAGTATTCACTCTAGCTTACCACCACGCATTGTGCGATTTGTGCCAAGTAACAGAGGCATCCGATTGGTAAATCAGACCGTGATAATCACGACGCGTGTCCCGGCGCGACGGGGCATACAAGGCTACACACGAAGCGATTCACAGCGTGCAACACACATACGATCGTGTAAGTATGAGCGAAGGTCACTGCATACACAGAGTATATCGGCATGCACCACGTGATTATCCGCACACGCTTGGTAACGCATGCTGCGTTACGAACACATGCGTGTAGGCAGCTGGCTCAATAACGCGTACCCTTGGATAGTATGTATATATATATATTCTGAATACACCTTGATGTGTAGTGATCGGATCGCAACACTAACACAAGGGCACCTAAAAGTAGGCAAAAAATGTATATATATATATATATATATTCTGAATTCACCTTGTTGTGCAGCGATCGGATCGCACCATATATATATATGTGTGTGTGTACAAGGTTGTACAAGGATCCGATCGCTGCACAACAAGGTGTATTCAGAATATGTACAAGGTTGTATATATATTTAAATATGTAGGGTGACACGACATAACCTCGTCGTTTTTGTCCACGATATCGTGGTCATTTTTTTGCATAGTTTTTTTTTTCGTGTTTTTGGGGTTTTCATGCAAAAAGAAAATGAAAGTTTTTTTACCACAATATCGTGTACAAAAATGACTAGATTTTGTACCAAGCTCCAAATATGTATTATAGTATAGACTTCCTACCACACACGCACTAAGCACACACTAAGCATTTCACTTCAACTCGCTCACAGTTCATCAACTGTGTTGACCAGAGTGCCACAGAGGTGGCAAGCGTGTATATGTTTGCAAGTAGTACACGGCACTCACAAAAAGCCTTGCTGAGTTGCCTCATATTCTGCCAGGACTATCATCATTTGTAACAGCACTGCATCATATATAATCAGTATGCAGGAAAAGTAAGATAGCATATTAGTCTACCCGTCATTTTTCTATTGCCGTGTATTCCTGATATGTGCCAACGTGATGAACTGAATGGGCAGTCCATAACCGGTATTTGGCCCTTGCCTAAGGGGCCGCACCCACTAGCATATGTATACACCCTCCGACAGCGTATGTCCAGAGAAGCAAAGCTACCGATTATTAACTCGTCATCAGTGAAGTTCAGCTCACCAGGATAGCTTTCCAAAAACAGATCAGGGTAGCTGTACTTTTTTTTGAGAAAGTGATGTCAACCGAAATTTCGAAGCCTGCCTGTAGCGGCCTATATTTAGAGAATGGATCGGCCCACGATGTATATGTGAATGTTCAGCTATCGCTGTATGCACTATATACTCAGTCATCAGGAGGGGTGCTAATTGCTACCCAACAATATGATAGTCCCTCCTGCACCATATTAAATACTGCAATTGCGCCTTGTCATTGTCATAATATGTAGCATTTTTTATCTTTCATTTTTCTACCCACACATGTGCACACTAACGCCACAACACACAGACACAGACACAAATCGATTACACAAATATACTCGCGGATTGTGTTACATTATGCGTATTGGAGGAAGGACACATCGGATCACACAACATCAATCAGTACGATGCCACATTATACCAAATCGACCGATGTTAGGGGTACTGATTCATCACAGACACATATAGCTGCACTCATCGTGGAGAATACATACCTTCTAACGATAGCATTCTTCGCTGGATTCGCTGGATATGTTCAGGAGATGAATATATGCGTGGTGACAGTATAGTGGCGATTCCAAAATTGTCCATAATTCTCATCCAGAGAGATTGCCAGTTCTGTATGATTGTTGACAGAAGCCCTTGAGAATGAAAGTTCAAGCGTAACAGCAATCCACGATCTCTAGCTAGGATAGTACATTTACTACAAAGATGTCATTATCGGAAAGCATGCATGCATCGCATGCGCGACACACCAACATGCGCGCTCTGGCACACGCAGACTTACGACTCATGATAGTCACCAGTAGGTTAGATGCAATAATGTATGTCGGCATCAGTGAGACTATCATAAATATACACTTTGATACGCGTAGACAATCGCGTATACACTTCATCACCACCATGGCGAGATCGCCATATATTTCGAAAGATGATTGAGACAGATACAGTCCATGTCGTACGGTCGGGTAGCACATTTTTACGTATGTACTTTAATGATACAAACAATGAAACCAGGCATGTATATACAGAAGCGAAAATATATCATTGTATCATCAATCATATACATGATTGCCGGACAATGTTTGCGGATTGTGATGGCAAGGATGGATAGTTTATATATGTATTTTACACATACATGTGCTTCATAGTCACACATCGATGACAACGCTATGTAAGACATCGCAGCACCGAAATCAATTTCAAGTGCAGATGATGCGCGTACCACTACTTTGGATGCGGCGTTCGTGCTGTGAGTCGGCTGGCCGAAGTCTTCAGAATTTGGTATCGATTCGTATATGCTGGCGCCGTTGATGGCAGGTCGATGTGCAAATGTAGACACTTTGTTGTTCTGATTAGTACTATACGATTCATCTTCGGACTGTGAGGATACTTCTTCGACGATATCGGCTGAAGATTCTGGTACTTTACGGAACTGTTGTTGATGTTCTATCGCCGATGCCGATGTGCACGCAGCACTACCCACAAGACAGCAGTAGACGAGCAGCCCAAAGAGTATTCGCAGGCCCATCGTGAATCACTGCAAATTGCCCTAATAGATTTTTGCTCGAATCGTTATCAATAGAAAGTTCACTCAGAATTCGTGGTCTATCCGGATCGGCGAAAGGAATGTCTGCATACCATGATAATAGCGATGCGTATACTTGTTTTTGTATAATTATAGAGATGCGCCCTCGCTGGATAGATGCGTATACTTGTAGTGCGAGGAGCGGTCCAAGCTGTGCCAATGTAAGTAGAAATGCGGCGTCGCGAGAAGCCTACAACTGCTAGCTGTGCGCACATTTGAGTCTACATCTACGGCCGAGTGCGGGAGCACAAGCGGCGGCACAGAACGAAATTTGAATTTCTAAATGACGGACGATGATTGTTTCAGCAGCTGTACACCTGTGCCGCGCCGCCGAATGTGCGAATCATCCATCATTATTTCTAAAAATAAGCATCCGCACTAATTGATGACTCACGTGATGTATAGTCGTACAGGCTATCTATGTTGCATCCATACAGCTAGTTGTGAACGCGCGCGCGCGCGCGCCTGCGCGTGGCTGCTCATCCCGCCCTCCCGCGTGCACGTTGTGCCATAGTATAGAAGTTGCGCGTGTGTGGCAGGTGAAAGAGTAAAGCTAGGGGAGGGGAGGACTCGCTGTTGGTTCGTGCTGGTCGCTGACAGTTGCTAAGCCTCCGACGCTCCGAGGGGGCCTGTGGCATTCTGCTGATGAGGTCTGGTGTCGCTCACTGTTGTGCTGCCGATCTGTTGTTTACTCGTGAAGGTTGTGGCAAAAGCCACATGTGCGAACAGTTGTCGAAAGTTCCCTCCTTAAATTATTGTAGCACTAGCTGTCCTCCGCTTCATCGTCAGAGACGCGGGGGTGAACGGCGAAGTGGGAGTGCAGTATAGGTGGGTGGGGAGCGCCGCCTTCGTCGTCGCGTGACGGGCAGGGAAAAACGCTCCCCATGGTTCGCGTGCAAAAGTTTGTGCGCTGATATTTTCCTCCGTGGTTCCAAGCGATGCGGACCTCCTCGCGCGCACCACAGACTAATCATATGATGGCGATCCTAGGAAGATTATCATCTCGCGGCACTCCGCGCGCTAAACCCTATATTTCGAGGTTTTCGCTTTGTTCGAAATCATTACAGTGCGCAACCTCGCCAAAATCTTGGCATCATATAACGTCGCCTAAAATTGCAAATTTTGATAATCAGAAGCTGAAATAGATGGGTTCTGAAAGCCCTTGACCAGGGCTACCAGGATCTATTAAGAAAATGGCATTTGGACAAATAATTACAAAGTTGTGAACGTTTGAGTGGGCATTCATCGCAGACTTAAGCGTCTTTGAGAATATATCCGACTATGGCTTTGGTAAAAAAAACCAGTCATACTGAGGATCGGCGATGCAAGCCGTGAAAGCACTGTATAGGAAACAAGACAACCTACAATTAAAATTATATTCTTACAAAGATTAGTGTGTATCAACTTCTTCGTTTGATGTTTACATGAAGCATTGTTACGCATCTCATTTGAAAAGAAATCCACTGCATCTGAGATTCGGAACACTACATCCTGCCGCAGTCATTGAAAACGCATTTTAAATTAGAATGACCGATTCGCCTTAAATCGATCGTATAGCCATTTATTTGACTGCCACTCTGTTCAGCCATTTCAATATTAATGCGTCGTCGTCTGCAACGAAAATTGCGTCATGGAATCCAGAATTCACATCGGAGCATTTTATAATGTCAAGCACGATGGCAAAGTTCGACATCGTATATTCGTTAGATGACGTGGCATTACAATGCATTGAAGTCGATTGAAATCAGAATCCATAATTAAAAAATGTCGATTAATCGAAATCATTGATAGTTGGGGCACTGGCCATCGAAATAACGAGATTCATAGAGACAATGCCGATCATGAATGACACGCTGCCATTGACCTTCAGCAGTCACATCATCAGAACGTTTCGGAAATACAAATTTATTCAAAACAGCTTCGACAGACAGCTCTAACCACGAAAGTAACAGAAATATTCAGATTAAAAACTCCTATTCGTGCCGGATATTTTGCAACTTAACATCATATCATCAAGGTCTTGCTTACGCTTGGGGCCTATGACACAAAAGTTCAGAAAGTGCTTTTATTCGATAAATGGGTTACAGTTGTAACGGTAAGTGAGGGTGTGCTAACTACTTCGGTCATGCACTGTGCTAACAACTTCGGTCTTGCACGAGGATTTAGGAGATATTAACTCAATGTACTGGAAACGGAAACTGACGCCGTCAACCTGATCGGCTCCCTTTATACTGATCTTCCTACTGAAGTATTCTGATCTCGTCTCATTTGACATCTGTCACTCTGATCTCATTCTACTGCTAATTTCCCGCCTAATTACAGCATTGGGTCATATTCGATCAGATGACGCATGACAGGCAGGTAATTCAAATACCTCCCGGCACACTCACTCCAGAAAACCCCAAGTGTCTGCAGCGATCGGCCTCTTCTATCTACTGCCAGTTGATATCCACACCTGAATAACGTTGCAGTGCTTATGCCATTTGAGGAGTCATATATCCAGAGCTTGAGCTTGTCGTTCCCCTTGTCCGGGCCAGCCAGCACCACTCTCCAGTGTTTGCCATCGCACACCGGTATGCAGAAGCTTTGGGAATTCCGGGAAAGCTGTAGTGCTTTTGCGGTGTATGGCTTGCTGGCGTCTTTCGGTATTAGGGCTTCTCTCATTGTGGCCACTACAAGGGGGGACATCGGGTCGTCTTCACAGAGTGTGTGGGCATGCTTAATCTGGTGCATGTTCGACCGGTCCTTCTTTTCGAATAGCCCCTGCGTGGTGTTGTTGTATGGGTATGTTTCCGTTTGTTTCTGGTTTCCTCCACCTGTCATATTTGACTCCCAGTTTCGGGTTTGTGTCTCGACTCTTTTTTTAATCATTTGCATCAGCGACTTGCCTTTCGTTGGAGTACCTTCCCTTACAGTGGTCACTGCTTGTTCCGGTTTTCTCGTCCTAATAAACATGTGTTTACCATTACGGGTAATTAGTCTGAACATTTTGTAGCCGTGGGGTGGCTGGGTACTCCATTTTGCTGCCCTATTTGCCGCAGTGCGTTTCCTTCTGTGTCTGCGACTGTGCGTATTCTTGTTGTGTTTATTGCAGTGCATTGCACGCTTGCAGCCTCGTGTCGTCCCCCTTGGTGTTGGCGTTGCTGTTAATATCAGGAGCAGTGGGGTTATGGTAAGCGCAGCATTTTGTAATGGCCTGGTTACTTCTTGTTGTGTCCATCCTGGGTCGCGCCGTAACGTTTGTATTGGTGTCGAGTTTATGGTTACAGCGTTATATTGTCCTAAACCATCTACTGTAACGCCCCTAATATTCTTCCACGGGTGGGTTTCATTTTTGGTATGTTGTCCCGTTATTGTGTAGAATTTTTGAAGGGTTTCAGTGCGTTTCCCGATTTTTTTTGTTTTTACGTAGAGCATTTTTGGGAATTCGCTTCTAATCGAAAGTCGGCAGGTTGCCCCCACGTTTTGTGTATCGTGCTTCCATGCCCTCCTGAACCATTTCCCAAAGTTTCTCGTCGCCCCCCTCAACATATGGGGCTGTGTGCAGCCTTTTGTGTATTTAATTGTTAGGGTTTCGGTAGGGTTCGCCTTTGTGTCGTGGTAGTGGCTTATTAACTGGCTGGGTGTTAGTGCCCTTTTTATCTGGTCGGGGTGTTCACTTTGAGTTGGCGCTGTGTAACGGTAAGTAGTGGCGGCTTCCAGAGCAATGTAGTGAGCATTTCTGGTGGTGTTCACCTTATTGGAGTGTTTGGGGGTGTTTTTGTAGGGTGTTGTAAAACCATCTGTTGTGGTCCAGAGGTTGGTATACGGTGTATGCACATGGTGTGGGTTAGCAGAATGTACCGGGTCACATCGTGGGTGCAATGCTGTATGTATATTTACCATCGTAATGCAGTTAGTGTTTGTCTCTTCAGAGTAAGTTCGTTCCTCGGGCCTGTGACCTGGTTTGGCTAAGCTGCTGGGGGAGCAGTGAGTGGGTGCATTATGAGCCATTGCGTTGGCACAGTTTGTTATCAGGTAATATGTGTGCAGGGCACATACTGGGTCAAGGCAAGTTAAGTTAGGATGTGTAACTATTCAGCTGCAGTGTAGGGCAAGCATACAGGGTCGCAGGTATGCAAATACCTATTATTTCAAACATTGTAGGTTGGTTTCTAGACATTTTGCCAGGCTTTTCTATGTCTGCTGTCTTCACTTTATGATCACTACTAGGATTGGCACCCTCTTTAAACACTTGAACAAAGAATCCCCTAAATTTCCCTAAAGTTTCCCTAAAGTTTCCCTAAAGTTTTACTAAAATCTCCTAAATATGACATTATGACACATACTTAAGTATAAACCTTACTGTATGTAAACATTGGGTCCTCCTAAAGCTGGGTAAATAGTGATTGGACAAGGTAAATATATATATCCGTATAAATCAAGTTTTAGGGAAATGACATAATATAAACGCGCTGTCATATTTAGGAAATCTGAGGCATACTGCTTTGTTATTGGCTAGATATTTAGGAAACCATAGGCACATTGCACTGCTATTGGCTAGATATTTAGGAAAACCTAATATACTGCTATTTTATTGGTCCAATATTTAGGAAACCATAGGAACTGTGCACAGCTATTGGCTAGATATTTAGGAAAACCTAATATACTGCAATTTTACTGGTCCAATATTTAGGAAACCATAGGAACGGTGCACTGCTATTGGCTAGATATCTAGGAATCCCTAATTTGCAGCTATTTCATTGGTCCAATATTTAGGAAACCATAGGCACGGTGCACTGCTATTGGCTAGATATATAGGAAACCCTAATTTGCAGCTCTGCCATTGGTGCATACTGTATGAGAAAGTCCTTCACTGGCTCCACACACGTGCTCCTCTACATTTGCTACTAAGGCTATTGGGCAATACTTCAGAGAAGGTTTGCTCAACTTACTGGACGATGTTGGAAGCTGGCTGCGCTGGGTATGATAAGGTGAATCCGGTGGTCCCATTAGTAACTGCCTGTGCGTATTTGATGATACAGGTGCATGACGTGGTAGTGCTGACTGCCAGGGCGATCAAGAAACATGGCTTTCGTGAGGATGGCGGCACATGGAACGATGAGCTCTACACCGTTCTGTTTGTCCACCACCGTTACCCCTTGCTTTGCGTAGTACTCGTCTTCGACTTCTCTGTATGCAACGACCCGTGCTAGGCGACACACCACCCGCTGTGTTGCAGAGTTTCTCACAAGGTAGTATGCAAGAATTTGTGCGTAAGGGTAGCCTGCTGGCAGACCTAGCTCGCCAAACCCACTGACGGTACCAGAGAGAGACACGTGGTAGGAGATTCGCTTGGTGGTTCGCATGTATTGGGAAGAAAACATCACCTCCTTGTCTAGGGACATCCTGAGGTAGACCATGATTTCATAATCCCCAGGCATTACATTCGTGTAAGTTGACACCAGACCATCAAGTTGCAGGCGAAGGTTGCATGAAAGAGTTGTGGGAGATAGGTGCCTCCCTGCGCCCAGAAAATAGCAGGGCGCATCCTCATCTTCTGCCGCGGGATCCGTTGCACGGCTGACAGCGATCTTGCCAAATAACTTTGCCGCCAAGACATCCAACTTGCGCAAGTTTGGATGTCTGTAACAGTAGTCATCTAGGGCATCGTCCTCACATATAGAATTCACGAGAGCTTCCACAGGTCGGTTTTTCACGTGCGTGTCCTTTGCCACACCCTTTAGACGCTGGATGGCACGCTCCACCCACAGCTCCATGGCGGCACCAACCTCACCCAAATAGTGTTCTTGCCGAAACAGGTACACCACTGCCAGCCTCAAGTTGTATGTCAGCAGCTTCATTATACGTGTGTTTTCCAGGATATTTGCGTGCTCCCGGAGGTGTTCGCGTGCTGCGACTCTAGCTGCTTCCACGTCCGCAGTAGTCCACCCAGTGTGCGTGCCCGAAGCTCGCACATAGTGCAGCACGGCTCGGCGAAGGTGCTGCCAGGCATCCTCCATCGCCATATTCCATTTTGCGAGTTGATCACCGATCACCAATGGGCTGAAGTAGACGACCCAGTTCAGGACATCCTCCATTGTGTACATGCCTGTCACTCAGGATCAAACTAGGTGCTTTAGTATAAGACATTCTACGCATAGGTCTCCTAACGCCTCTCATAGCAAGCTCAACAACGGAAACTGCATCAAGAAGTGGCACACGTCCCTGCTCTGCCTACTTCGTACACTCACCGAAATACTGCACTATATCGTTGTACTTGCGTATGACGTCGTGCGGAGGTTTCACGAGCTTCGCCCGAGCTTGCATTTCGTCCTGAATCGTCTTAGGCAAAGTTAAGGTTGAGTCGGGTACCCCTGTCACTTTGCCCAACAGCAGCTTCCAAAATCTCTTCACCACCCCGTATAAGACGCAGTGGCCGAAGGGGACGGCGTAACCATGCATGGGGTCGAAGTATGGGATTCGCTCGAGCGCGCCACGCCCGTGCCGTCCAGTAGATTGCGGGGATTCCCCTCCATGAATGGTTCTCGAAACCAACGCTGCATGCCCCTCTTTAGAAAGCATGAGCAGCTGTTCATCGGCATATACCTCAGGTTTTCCCTGCACTGTTGTCATTTGTAGTTTGACCGGCTTGGCATACCCCTTGAAATACATTCCCTTCCCGCCGGGGCCGCTCGTCCCTTCGAAAAGGCTGTACGCATCCGCCCGGTAGCTGCCGACTCCCATGAACTGCCCCATTGTGATCCGCATCACCGAATCCGCATGCACCATTCCTAAGAATACTTTCAACGTGTAAGTCCTTTTGAGGAAACTGTCGTACACGTCAAATCCCGTCGCAAGGCGTTGCATATCCCTTTCAAATTGCCCCCATATCACAAGAGGGTTCTTCTCCTTCTGCCGAGGGCCGCGTGTGATCCACAGATTCCGATGCCACTTGTCACGTTGCCGAGCCTGCAAGCATCCAGTTTGGGTTTGCTTACACATACATGCGATGAACATGATTGCTAATGCACTGTTCCACACATGAATCATGGAATCTACTCGCACACATGAATCCATCCTGTGGTTCTGTGTGTGTGTGTGTGCGTCTCACTGTATTGCCTACATTCAAGCTTTGTCACCCCATAGGCCAACCAACGCGTCACTGCATCGACATTCTGATTGGGCGTACCGTGATATGCAGATCATCGCACTTAAGCACACCAACGCCCATGGAGTATGACCTGCTCGCAATAAAAACATTTCTCACTATATTTACACAAAGGAACAGTGAAATCAGTACACTACAGCAACTGTGCCGGCCGATGTCGCACCCGATGTCAGAGACCCATAATTGGGCGTCGTCCGCCCCGGGCGAGATTACCATCGAGCGGTGCTCCGCGTACTCCACACCTGGATCCCCCCCCTGCGGAGGAGGATCTTCAGCTGTAAACGATGACGGCGATAGCAAGGCACCTCCTGTGACGTGATCAATGTGTTTGGCCAGCGCTGCCGTCCAGAAGTCACGTCCAGTGCGGGCATCCCGCCGGGCCCGTAGCTTGCAGAACTCCGGGTCACGCATCCAACGTCGTATAGTGCGCTCCGGTGCAAAGTAATAATACCAATCCCGTGGACGGATCTCCTCTCCATGCACGGTGCGTATCACCTCGAACCGTTTCTCCTTGCACGTACGCAGCGCGACACCCTCAGAGTCCTTTTCTAGTACGGTGTCACAGGTTTGGTTCTTGTCCCAAGAGCTTGGATCCTCGCCTGGGGGATAATGTCGGCACCAATTCACGCATACATGCACCGCGTGGTCCATGTGCGACCTGGTGTTCAAAAACTTCCTCATTCTATACAGACTTCGAGGAAGATTGCACTTTCCGGGTCCCCCCATAAGCATGATCATGACCGTCAAAAACCTATCAAATGATGGCCTCGACCAATTCAGCGCCCTTCGCAGCTCCATAAAGTAGCAGACCGCCTCACCCACTGTCAAGCAGTCGGCCTCCGTATCCCCCACAAATAAGGGGTCACCGGCCGCCGCGTTGAAGTTAAGCTCCGTTTTTTCAGGCAGCAATGCCTCCAGCTCCCAGGCGGCATCGCTCCACAGATCTTCTTCCTGGCAGTTGTGTTCTTGGAATATCTACATCCAATGGCAAGTGAACACCAAATGGTCGTCAGTATCAGGAAGCGAGTAGTCTTAAACTAACAGCGTGGCACATCGATCGGTGGCCATGGGGGCCTGGCAACTACCTGCTGGAATATACTTGTGACCTCGTCCTCTGGATCCGGGGCGTCCTCAGCTGCATCTAGCGGTTTCTGCACACTTATTCCATGGTCCTCCTCGTCCGACTCCTCCTCAAGGTTGTCCATTAGACAAATTCGGCCTTTCGCCAGCTCCTCGTCGAAGAAGACCTCCACGTTAGGAGGGAGTCCATGTACTTCACAATCGCTGTTTGCTGACGGGTTAGCTTCCCCAAAAGCATTGCTGGTAACACCATTCCCCAAAAGCATTGGCTGCAAGATCACACGATACCGATTGTCTATGGTCCCCCCATGTTCCGTTAGCCAGGATTTAATCACCGCCAGCACTTCTTTTTCGCCAGCCGGTATAGGGCCTCGAGATTCTGCAGGTAGTTCACGCACCGCACGCATTGTGCTTCGTATGCTGGTGTGAGCTTCTTGGCTCCGCTGCACAATCAGCATGAGCTCGTCCTCCGTGAACATCACCGATGCCCAGCACTCCTGTTTTCCTGCGCAGCTGCCACACCTCAACATGGTTCCATGATACATTAGGTACATCCTGGTGCAGAATGCACTCCTGGTCCACCCCGTTGGTGTGCCCCGGCGACCCCTGGTGCTGATGCAGTAACCGTGGCGTGAGTTTGTGGGCTCCATCGAGCCACGAGCAACGGATGTGACATTCAGGCGACTCTCGAACTGTTTGCCTGTATTTGCAATCAATGTGCCCCGCTCCATTAGAGCACTGTCAGCACTTACTATTTCACAATTCCAGTTAATATATTAAAAAAAGGCAGGAAGGTCCAAACGTTGTCCTTACTATTCACAAACAAAAACTTGAGTCTACAGGTTCCCACTTCTGCTGAAGGCAGGCTCCTTCCCCACGGATTGGTAAGCACTTTGCGGTGTATTCATTCTGCCCTGGCATAACTATGATTGCCTGCTACTTCTTACGTACAGCAGGCAGCATATGAGGAAGGCACGGCGTCAAGGTGCGTCCAATATAAACTACTGCCAACTGTTCACACTGCTCCAGGCCAGACGCCTTCCTTATCTTTCCGCACAGGGCTATGGCGTCCAAAATTGCCGCGTGCGCAGCGCTGGAATCCGGTCCATGCCGAAGTGACCACGGCACTCTGCCGCGGTCAACACGCCGCGTTCCAAACCAGCCTCGTCCCTCCACGCAACCTCGTAGTTCCGTTTCACCGAGATAGCAGGAACGACTTTCATTTGCATGCCAACCAGCTCCTCGAACGTCCAAGACTCAACCTTAAAGTCGCCGTGGAAAATACTGTAGTCGAACCTTGCCAGTGGCTCCACCCTGCCATCTTCATCTCCGTCGTCCGCCGCTACTAGGTGGCATCGCATTATCTCAGGAAATCCCATCCTGCGCCATTGTGCTGCTGCGCCGATGGTCTCGTGTTCAATCACCGTTTTCCCCACGTGGAGATCAACCTCTCGCTCGGTACCGTGCATATCGTTCACCACCGCCCCGAAATAGTCACCAAACGTGGCATGCGAATCGGTCTCGAAAGCTTCGATTGCCTCATCGGTGTGCACTTTTACCATACACTTACGTTTTGCCGTCGCGGTCATCGACATTCTCTTCGTGAGTAGCCCCCTTCCGGTTCGGATCACCTTGCACATGTCATCCTCGTCGTCATCGGCATCCTCCGCCATGCTTTGCACCGTTCGAGCTGCACGATTGGGGCGCGGTGCAACAGATGCTGTCGCTTTCTGCGTGTTCGCCTGAGACACACTCAATTTGAAAGCAGCTTTCAGACTCGGACACTTCTTGGCGCGTTTTCGCAGGTCCTTAGTCCACTGCTCCCGCAACTCCCCCCGAGCCTCCTGCTGCCATCCTTCCGTTCCATTTTGCGTTCCAAGTAGTTTATACCCGGGCATCGGTACCACCTCGAAGACGGCCTGGGCTGTCATGGGAACTCGTTTCCGAGTCTCCCGCGCTACGCGCTGCACGTGCTCAATCAATACCTTTTCATCCAACTGTTGAACTTGCGTGACTAGCACCTGCTTTTCCCGCATCAAGTCCTCGTATGCTGTTGGAACCATACCGAATGCTACGCTCAGCCTGCGCTTGTTGCCTGACACCGCAATAAGCAAACCCGCCCCCAGCGCTTCCTCAACGCTCCGTCGGCGATGCAGGTACATTTGCAGGTATGCATCCATGTATGTGTACATGCCAAGGGCACACATGGATAGGGCACCTACCAGCAATCTTCATCAGCCTCTGCTCTTCATATTCCGTCACCTCCGGTGCCCTTGCTTTCGGTCGCGGCACGGTTGCCTTTAGTGGCACTCCTGGTTCCGAGCGCGCTCCTGGGCTCCCCCGATGCGGTGCCCTGGCATCCTTTGGTGCTGGTGCAGTAACCGTGGCGGCAGTTCGTGGGCTCCGTCGAGGCACAGTAGCCGGTTGTGGCGCTCCTGCAGTGGCTGGGCTCCCCCGTTGCGGAGTCCTGGCCACCTCTGGTGCTGCGGGTATACTAACCGTGGCGTGATTTCGTGGGCTCCGCCGAGGCACGGTTGCCGTTAGTGGCGCTCCTGCTGCGGGGCGTACGCCTGGGCTCCCCCTTTGCGGAGTCCTGGCCACCTCTGGTCCTGCGGGTATACTAACCGTGGCGTGATTTCGTGGGCTCCGCCGAGGCTCGGTTGCCGTTAGTGGCGCTCCTGCTGCGGGGCGTACGCCTGGGCTCGCCAGTGGTGGTGTCCCAACAACCTCTGTTGCACATGCAGTAAGCGAAATCACCAAGTCCGGGCGTTTTTTCTGGGATTCTTTGTTGAATGCGTTCACCGCCTGGATGTCACGGTTTTGACGCATTTCGATTGTGGTGCCCTTTGGGCCCAGATTACGCCGGTTGTTCAGACGTCGAATGATCTTCGTTTTTGCAGTGGCTTCATCCAGCTCGGGATGCAGCTCTCGCAGCGTTTTCACGCACATGTCGAAACGCTCTTGGGCCGCGGCGTTGTTTGCCCAATACTTACTCGTGGTTTTGTCCACAATCTGCTTAGCCTCCACGTCGTATGCCACGGGGCATTTCCGTATAACACTTTCAACTTTCATATGTGGACCACCTCCCTTTCTCACACGGTTTTTTCCTGATTCGAGCACCAGTGCGTGAACATCAGGGTATTCGTAAGATCATCAGGGGATCATTGGGAGTGAGAAGAGGGGGCTTCTTCACAGGTTGTGCACAACATGGGGCCAAAGGCATCGCATGAAAGCAACGGGTACCTTTTACTGCATTTGGTTTGGCTCCCTCCGCCGGCAGCGTACAAGACGCTGCGGAAATGTCACCGCTCTCGGTCTGCTGCGGCGGTTCCGTCTCCGCCGCGCTCGTTCGTGGAATATGGCTTGGGGCAAAGTGCACATGCCGGGTTAGGGGCACAACCCCAGGTCGATGCCCATAATCCATTGTACCCTGCGAGGCCCCATCACGTGCCCAAAAATTTACATACTATGTACAAATACGTAGTACGCAGGCCGTATCATATAACATGTCGAAATGTTCGTGTTAACTATTTCTAATTATGCTATATATTTCTAATAATAATTAGTAGAAATGTATACTATTTGTAAACACGTAGTACGCAGGCCATATCATATGGCAAAACACCAGGTTTGGGATACTTCTGATGGGATGAACATGATCGACGTGAGCGTGAGTGATGATCGAAGGGAAATTGTCGCGTGTCTTGCAAACAAGCTATAAATTCAAATAGCAGGGGTGGACCCTAAAGAACACAAATTTTTAGCCGATGCGCAGCGATGCCAAGACTCATGAAACGAAAACGAATCGTGAACGGAAAACTGTCATCGCAAACGAATCGTCATCGGTAATCCGGTATGCACGCTTGCATGATGACTTACATGGCCAACACGATCAATTACGGCCTAATGGAGATCTTGATCGATTGTGCTAGTATAATATGTATCTATATACACATTGCTAATATAATATGTAAATATATTTGTTGTAACTAAAATATAATAACTATACCGAGATGTTCTTAATGAAGTCGGCAGAATCTAACACCACTGCACACCGATGCAGGAGATCCATGTGTCCGTCTAGCGTGGCAGCCAAGTTACTCGGCTCAATGTTGTGCAGGGTCCTATATGACACACATGCGTCTTCCACGATGATAACACTGTATCCCAATTGCACCGCCGCAAGGGTCGTGTGCAGCACACACTGTGAGACATACGCCCCCATGATAACAATTGCTGATGGTGTTGGGTGTTGAGAAGACACCGCATCTCGCACGTTTCTATAGCAGGACTCGTGAGACATGGATATGTTTTCCGAGTCGAACGCATTCATGTTCCCACACAGAAAGGCGTGGTTCCGTAGTTCGTCAGCTGAATGTGGCCCAAGGTCTGTCAGAAAATCGTCGGACTCTGGCGGAGTTCCGGTGTGAGCGACACCGGCTGAAGAGGTCAAGTATCCTCTTCCATCATCAAAAAATGCATCTGTGGCGGCCTGCGTTTGCCATGGCCGATACCACTGTGTCCAATTGATAGGGATGTTGGCATGGCGACAGGCAGTCAAAACCTTCTGAATCGTTTGTCGGTGTTCTGGTTTGAAGTCCGCGCCATGCGCAGCCTGAGCATCCAGGACGAGCACTGACAGGCAACGGGGATCTGCGTTGCCACTGCTGGAAGAAACGCCCTGGATATGCAACATTTGATACCCGGGGTGCTGGTGTGGAACCGGACGTGACCCGCATTTGGGAGTACGGCCACGCGATAGATCGCAGTCCTTTACGGCATACACAGTTCCACGGTGGTGGCGCAACGGAAATGACAGTACTGGAAAGAGCCAGACCCGCTTGGCTGGAACCACGAACCATGCGTAGAAGTGATGCGGGGCGCTGAAATCGTCCCTTCTAGAATCGACTTCTAACACGGATACCAGGCTGTGACCGGCGAAAGCCTCATCCAGCACCCGCTGTTGGTGGTGATCATGCTTGCGGAGGTGGGTGTCGTTATCAATGAGGAACTGCATCGCAGCCTCTTTCGAAGGACGGTCCCCGGGCAGGCCCTCCTTGGCGGTCTTCGCCTGCCACAGTGCTTCCAGTAGGCAGATTGTCCGGACGGTGTTCAAGTCTAGGACATGCAGACCCTCCGGAATGCCCGGACAGACAAACCCGACATGGTATCGGAAGGTAGGCATCAGCTTTCGGTAGACCACCTTCCCCTTGAGCGCGGCAAGGCTGTCATCAGGGCAGACCCAATCAGGTTGAGCCGGGATGAACGAGCTTCGCACGACATTCACCTGACCAGCAGAACCCAAGTTGTGTAACCAGTAAGGTTATCGGCTATGGGTTATCTGTACCAAATACGAGAACACGCACCACGCAGAACATTGCACAGAGTGACTATGACCACACTTTAATCAACAGTTGCTCACAACACGGGCATTACCACAACCAAGACTTTCGGCCAGACGGTAATATATTGTATACAGGGACACTTATTATTACAAACTACCGCGCTACACACACTGATTATTATTTACAGAGGGTTAAAATGTCCAGGGACTAAACGCTCGTGGGGATCGACTCCTTTCCCCACAGAACACTTTTGTATCCGAGAGGCGCTGAACGTTGAGTGTAACTTGGAGGCAGTCGGTCTTTTTGCAGGATTGAAGTCGAAACACGAATTCACGAGCATGGTGAGCTGTTTGGAAACTGTACTATCTTCTTTCCAAGGCGAAAATTTTCTGTTGTTGTCAAGCTGGCTGTTAGCCAACTGCAGCATGTCCTTCCAGGAAAGGCGACTGGCCATGAGTATTTGCATAGCGAGCCCGCCACACGCCCAGATGTCGCTGTGAGTGGTTTTGTTTGCAAATGATGACTCTGGAGCTGTATGAGAGGGCTGCCATGTTGCGGAAGGCAAGCTTACTGGGGGAAGCGGTGCCATTGAATCGGTGCGGTGGAAACGGGCCAACCCAAAGTCTATGAGTTTGAGACTGTGTCCACCAACATCGGGCAGATTTTCTTGCACAAGCACGTTGTTACCTTTCAGGTCCCCGTGCACGATTCCCGCGGCATGGAGGTCTGAAATGCCGCGAAACAAATCGATGACCAGATGGCGCATCGCCTGGATTGGTATGCCTGATCCGCGGGAAGTAAGGAAATCGGCGAGGGTCTCCCCGCCATATTTCATGACGAGGAACGCGGAGTGATCAGGACAAATTTGGGCTCCGTATCCTAAACAGGGAACGACGGTTGTGGGAGCCGCGAAATGGGCCACGGTGTTCATATACAACTCCACCGCACAGTGCCGCAGGCGACGGTGGAGGGCAGGGTCGGTGAAGTCCTTCAGAACGGCCCTCTCGGTTTTGTCAAGGGTGCAGTGTAGAAGGACGCTTCCGTAGGAGCCTTGTCCTGTAGCTTGGCTGTCCTGAGGAGCGCGGTACGTGACTACTTGCTGGCGTGAGACTCTTGGCACTCCACACTGTTTAGCAATTTTGTGAAGATTGCTGAGGCATGCATCCGGATCTCCACGCAGAAACCGTTTTGAAAGGGATTCCACCGATAGGTCGTGATGGAAACCAGGAAACTGCAGAGGTGTGTTGAGGTGGTGGTGGGGTGCGGCATGAATATCTTGCGCTGCCGCCTGGGAAAGCATCGCCTTTCGCTGGCGGTGTGCAGATCGGCGCCTAGCTGATCTTGAGGAATTTGGATTTGCTTGTGGGTTTGGGTGTGCAAGCTACGGCACAGAGAACACCAAATATACGGTGAGAAACAGTCGGACAACGGACCCCCGGACGGAAGAGGGGGTGATGGGCAAGCATGAGGAATGAGACGCAGCTATGAGGGGATGAGGGGAAATGATTGACGAGCCAGAAGACATGCCTGTGGGTAACACACGCAAGTACGAGAACACGCACCACGCAGAACATTGCACAGAGTGACTATGACCACACTTTAATCAACAGTTGCTCACAACACGGGCATTACCACAACCAAGACTTTCGGCCAGACGGTAATATATTGTATACAGGGACACTTATTATTACAAACTACCGCGCTACACACACTGATTATTATTTACAGAGGTTTACGGTCCTTCTCAAGCTTGTTCCGAAGCATGTACGCAAACTTCTTAACAACCCCGCCGCACAACAACGCGTGCATGAATTCCTGCATACCAGCCAATAGCACGCAACTCGTGTGTTCGCAACCCATGATGAAGGGTGGGGAGAGCGACGAGCCAGAAGACATGCCTGTGGGTAACACACGCAAGCATTGGCTGCAAGTCGGATGAATGAATGTCCACCGCACCCATGATGAAGGGTGGGGAGAGCGACGAGCCAGAAGACATGCCTGTGGGTAACACACGCAAGCATTGGCTGCAAGTCGGATGAATGAATGTCCACCGCACCCATGATGAAGGGTGGGGAGAGCGACGAGCCAGAAGACATGCCTGTGGGTAACACACGCAAGCATTGGCTGCAAGTCGGATGAATGAATGTCCACCACACCACAGACCACCGGAACCTATCTATCCACCCTCCAGTCCCCTCTTCCACTCGTTGCCCGTCCCGCCCGGGAGCTTTCTGCACCAGTATGGCGCGAACCAAGGGGTGCAGAATTGGCTCAAACCTGTGGGCACCACCGGAACCTATCTATCCACCCTCTAGTCCCCTCTTCCACTCGTTGCCCGTCCCGCCCGGGAGCTTTCTGCACCAGTATGGCGCGAACCAAGGGGTGCAGAATTGGCTCAAACCTGTGGGCACCACCCAACCTTGTCCACCCCACCATATCCACCCTCTCCCTCCCACGACACTTTGTCCCGCCCGGGAGCTTTCTGCACCAGTATGGCGCGAACCAAGGGGTGCAGAATTGGCTCAAACCTGTGGGCACCACCGGAACCTATCTATCCACCCTCTAGTCCCCTCTTCCACTCGTTGCCCGTCCCGCCCATGAGCATTCTGCACCAGTATGGCGCGAACCAAGGGGTGCAGAATTGGCTCAAACCTGTGGGCACCACCCAACCTTGTCCACCCCACCATATCCACCCTCTCCCTCCCACGACACTTTGTCCCGCCCGGGAGCATTCTGCACGAGTATGGCGCGAACCAAGGGGTGCAGAAT
>LGRX02004686.1:0-13552 GCA_001247695.2 Cymbomonas tetramitiformis | reverse complement strand
CAAAACCAAGGGGTGTTCTACTCCTGACTGCCCCCGCCCACACGTTTGCTCGAAGTGTGGGGGCAAGCACGCCCAACAGGCGTGCACGGTTAAGTGAGATGGCAGCCTGCCACCCGAGATTGCTGTGGCTCGGGTGGTGAAGGCACATGACAGCAATGGGAGTGCCGCAGGGGCGGGAGAGGTAGGCACTGAGGTGCTAGTGGTGGACCGCGGTTGTCGCGGGGATGGTACTTTGGCACGAGGGCACTTGTGCCCGCATGCAGAAGGCCTTCTCCCCGTAGGCAGCCGCAGGTGAGCCCTCCGAGGAGGAGTTCACATGATGACATGCCGGCCAAAGTGGCACGGCGAGCTTCTCCGGGGAGAGTTGCTCTACCCGCCGACGTTGCGGGCGTGATGCCGGCGCCGACGGCGACCCATTCCTTCTCAAAGGTGTGGGATGAAGCCGGCCAACCTTGCCATGAGTCTTCCTTTGTCGCAGGGAAGGTAGACATTGGGCCGATGCCCGCTCCCGTCACGGCTTCCAAGCTTTGGCCACCTCTGCTGAGAAAGCTGTGGCAGGACACTACCACCGTGTCACTCGCAGCTGCAGGTACATCGGTGACTCAGTGGCAGGAGTTCATCTCGGAGCTACGGGATGCGGGAGCTTCGGTGCCGAACATGACAGCCAACGCCTGCAGGATGGCGGCTGCCTTTAAGACGGACCCCGACAAGGTCTTTCTGGTACGAGGTGCAGCTTGTGGGGTTGGATTTCCCTTCAAGTCGGTTCCGGAGGACACCTTTTACACGGTGGAGAACTACGTGCCCGCTGAGCATTGGGAAGCCATGGACAAGGAGATCCGCAAGGAGAGGGCCGCGGGCAACGTCGTGATGGTCAAGATGGAGTGGAGCATTCAGGGCATCTCCGCTGTGGGCGTGGTCGCCAAGGAGCGGAAGGGCGTCATCAAGTTCAGACCGGTGTGGGACTACTCCCGACCCGAGGATGTGGGAGTGAACTCGAGGATTGACTTGGAGAAGGAGAAGTTCTCTTCCATCAAGGATGCCTACGCCCTGTTGCGCCCAGGCCTGTGGATGGCCAAGCTCGATCTCACCGCGGCCTACCGCTCCGTCCCAGTGGCGGCCATGTACTGGATTGCCCACGTCTTCGAGTGGGATGAGGAGGTGCTGGCGGACACCAGAGCGCCCTTCGGCAACTCCGCCATGCCGGGCATCTTCATGAGGTTTACCCGGGGGATTGTGCGGTGGATGAAGGCACAGGGTGCCTCGATTGTGGGGTACTTAGATGACTTCCTGTTGATTGGTAGCAAAAAGGTCGTTTCTGAGTTTCTGCTGCTCCTCAGAGAGTTCGTAACCTTCCTGGGCTTCGAGGTCAACGATGACAAGTGTGAGGGGCCATTTCAGGCCATGGAGTTCCTAGGCATTCTGCTCTCCACCGAGGGCAACCAGTGCACAGCCAGCATCTCCGAGGACCGCATTCTGGTGGTGCAGCAGAAGATTGCTGACATCCGCAGGCTGGGGGCTCTTGCGGGCTCCCAGGTGCCCCGCACACTCATGGAGGGGCTGCTTGGGCTCCTGGCCTTCTGCGGGCAGGTGGTGTACGGGCTCTCCCTTTACACCCGCTACGCCCACGCCCTCCTGGCCCAGGCCAGGGGGAGGTACCTTCGCCTGACTGACAAGGTCGTGCAGGACCTGAAGGTGATCGTCACGGTCATCCGCCTGTACAACGGACGCAAGGTCCGTTTGGACCGGGTGGAGATCAAGTGGGAGTGGTTCTCCTCCGATGCATCCACGGGTAAGGGCATGGGCGCGGTGCTGGACCGCAGGTGGTTCGCGGTGACATGGGCTTGGCTGATCTGCCAGCCCCAGGAGCCCTACTTCCCTTTCAGGCCAGACAGCCCGGAGAGCTACGACATCGGCTACCTCGAGCTCTTCACCGTCTTCTGGGCCGTTGTGCTGTGGGGCAAGTACATCACGGGCAAGACCGTGGTGATCCGCATCGCCAACAACTGCGTCATCGGCCAGGTGGAGAAGTGGTGGGGACCGGCCGCCTACATTCCTCTGCTCCGCCAGCTCTTCTACGTGTGTGTTCAGCATGATGTCCGCCATCGCCCCGTGTACATTTCCTCGGAGGACAACATCTACGCGGACCTCCTCTCCCGTGATCGGGTTGAGGACTTTCGGGCGAGGTTCGAGGCGGACAAGCAGCGGCTGGTGTGGATCGAGGACCGTGACGACTGGATGCTCATTCCTACCCTCTGGCACCCGCTGGACGTGCAGCTGGGGCCCTTCACGGTGGACTGCTGCGTCTCGGAGAACGGGGCCAACTCTTTCTGCAGAGTGGGCTGGACCAAGGAGGACGACGCACGGATTTTGGACTTCTCCGGCCACAACGCCTGGGGCAACCTGCCGTTCTCCGACTTCATCGACATCGTGCGCAACTTCCTCGGTTGCAAACGGAGGGCGCAGCGGGGCACTTCCGCCACCTTCCTGGTCCCGTGGTGGCCCGGAAACCCGGGCTTCGAGCTGGTGGTGTCCCTGCCAGGAGTGTTCAGGATTGTGCGCCGATGGGAGCGCAACAGCGCCCTGTTCACTGCCCCCTCACCTGAAGGCGGGGGTCGCACCTTCTGGGGCACCACTGACTGGCCTGTCATTGTGGTGCATTGCCCCCCCTGTGAGGTGAGCTGGACTGACACCGAGCTCACGGGGGTCACGGGGTGAGCAGAGGTCTTCCTCGACCCCCTGCGGGCCCGTACTGTCACCCTGCAGTCGGAGTGCTTCGCCCTCAACACCCAGACAGCCTACTCCACCGGTGTGAGGAGCTGGGTGTCATTCTGCATCTCAGGCAGGGCCAGAGGCTTCTTGGACAAGATGCTGCCAGCGGAGGATGCGGTGCTGGCGGATTGGGTGGCGTACATGGTCACCGAGCGGGCGGTGAAGCCCGACACGGCCAAGAAGTACACTTCGGGGGTGCGAGCACTCCACGTGCAGCTCGGCTTCGAGTGGGTCCCGGTGCGGCAGAGGTGGGCGGTGCATGCCGTCCTGCAGGGCTGTGGGCGACGGTGGGACACACCGTCCAAGCAGGTGATGCCGATGGGGTTCGAGGAGCTTCTCCTCATCGCGGGGGTGCTCAACCCCCACAACTTCAACGAGAATGTGGTCTTTGCAGCCATGGACACTTGCTTCTTCTGTTTCTTCAGAAAGGACAACGTGTCCGTCGAGAAGGCGGAGGCGTGGAACCCGCGGGGGCACTTGGTGCGGTCGGACGTGACCTTCCCCGACGGCGCCTCAGCCGACATCAGAGTGAGGCACTCGAAGACCATTCAGGCAGGCGAGCGCTACCACCACGTGCAGATGCGCCACGTGCCGGGCTCCCCTCTCTGCCCGGTGACCGCGCTCCAGCGGGTCATGGAGGGCCCAGGGCTCGGGGAGGACGGCCCCCTCTTCTGCATCGAGGACGCAAAGGGCCGCCTCAAGCCCCTCACCCACTCCTTCTTTGTGAGCACCTTCCGCAAGCTGGCGGAGCGGGCGGGCCTGGACCCGAAGGCCTACTCGGGGCACTCCTTCCGGCGGGGCGGGGCGACGGCGGCCTCCGGGCTGGCGGTGCCGGGCCACCTTATCCAGGCCCACGGTGACTGGGCCTCGGACTGCTACAAGCTGTACATCGACCTCGGCCGGGAGCAGCAGCTGCTCCTCCCCTCAGCGATGGCCGAGGGCGCCGCTGCGGCCACCACAGCACACCGAGCTGGCCGCTAGGCCTCCACGTGCGTGCTTCACCCGTGGCCCTCTCTTGCTCTAGTGTGCTTGCCGAGGGGTTGGGTGTGCTGTCTCAGTGCTGCAGTGTTTCCCTAGGGCAGGGCCTAGCCGTTAGGCTAGACAGGCGACGGCGCGTTAGTGCTAGTCTGTGTTGCCCCCTTGATTGACCCGGTCCGTAGGTGTTCATCAAGGCCTGTGTGGCCACCGTTAGGGGCCAGCCCGAGTTGGGTGTGTGGAAGCTTCGGGCTCAGCTGGACCACTTGATTGACCCGGTCCGTAGGTGCTCATCAAGACCAGCTGAAGCAGCGGAGAACCTTCGGAGATCCTTCAGAGAACCTGCTTGCAGCCTGCTAGCTAGCAGCTCCGTGGAAGCTTCCATTGTCACCACTGCAGAGAGAGAGCCACAGTTTCACCAAATGGCAATCTAGAGTGAGAAGAGACTTGTTGTGAATGGACTCGGACAGATGTGGACCAGCCTCGCTTGCCAGTAGTCAGCATGTAGCACAGAGCACCTGACAGACTCTGAAGGGGGGTACCCCAGCTAGCTGACGGTAACAATTTAATTCTAATGAAATTGTTATCCACATCTTGCAGTCGTGTTCACTTGTGATGATTGCAGGAGACGAATAATCCAAAATTATTGGCACTATAATTTCGGTTATCCGCCTGCAATCGGATCACAGCCCCCCAGCCGGCCTGTCCACTGGGGGGAGAAATGGCCTCGCCATCTGGCAGCGCTAGCTGCCGGGGGGGCGCGAACTCGGCTCCCGATTCGCGCCCCCTGCAGATCGTTAGATCTGCAGGGCCTGATCGCCAGGAGGCTCCCTGATCGTTAGATCTAGGGACCCAGGGACCCTGCCCAGGCCCATCCATTCACGGCCGTGAATCTAAAAGTCACGGCCGTGATCAGCACACAGCCGAGGCATCGGCTGTGAGGGAGTTGCATAAACTGACTGTAACATCGTTACAGCCAGTTTTCTCACTTCACGCCCTCAGGTGCATAGCACCGTTCAGCTTTTTCTTCCCCTCCCTCCCTACCCTTGACAAGTGGCTCTGGGATTGTTGGTGGGGGTGCCGGGTGTGTGGAAGCTTCGGGCTCAGCTGGACCACTTGATTAACCCGGTCCGTAGGTGCTCATCAAGACCAGCTGAAGCAGCGGAGAACCTTCGGAGATCCTTCAGAGAACCTGCTTGCAGCCTGCTAGCTAGCAGCTCCGTGGAAGCTTCCATTGTCACCACTGCAGAGAGAGAGCCACAGTTTCACCAAATGGCAATCTAGAGTGAGAAGAGACTTGTTGTGAACGGACTCGGACAGATGTGGACCAGCCTCGCTTGCCAGTAGTCAGCATGTAGCACAGAGCACCTGACAGACTCTGAAGGGGGGTACCCCAGCTAGCTGACGGTAACAATTTAATTCTAATGAAATTGTTATCCACATCTTGCAGTCGTGTTCACTTGTGATGATTGCAGGAGACGAATAACTTATTTTCTTGCACGTTGTCACCTCGCACGTTGTCAGCTCCCAAATTATCTACTTGCACGTTTGTCATCTCGCACGTTGTCAGCTCCCACATCATCTACTTGCACGGTGTCACCTCAAACGTTGTCACCTTGCAAATTATCTACTTGCACTTTGTCACCTCGCACGTTGTCAGCTCCCACATTATCTATTTGCGCGCATGTCACCTTGCACGTTGTCACCTCAAACGTTGTCACCTTGCAAATTATCTACTTGCACGTCGTTTACTCCCACATTATCTACTTGCACGTTTATCACCTCGCACGTTATCTACTTGCACGTGTGTCACCTCGCACATTGTCTACTTGCACGTTGTCACCTCGCACATTATCTACTTGCGCACATGTCACCTCGCACGTTGTCTGCTCTTACATGATCTACTTGCACGTTTATCACCTCGCGTTTGTCAGCTCGCATCTTATCTACTTACCACCGTTGTCTCTACCTTACTGCTTGTCAGCTCACATCATCTACTTGCACGGTGTCACCTCGCACGTTGTCAGCTTCTACATTATCTACTTGCACTTTGTCACCTCGCACGTTGTCAGCTCCCACATTATCTATTTGCGCGCATGTCACCTCGCACGTTGTCACCTCAAACGTTGTCACCTTGCAAATTATCTACTTGCACGTCGTTTACTCCCACATTATCTACTTGCACGTTTATCACCTCGCACGTTATCTACTTGCGATGTCACCTGCGCACATTATCTGCCGCAGGTTGTCACTCACTTTGCGTTATATCTGCTAGCACATCACTCGCCGCATTTGTCTGCTCTTACAGGTATCTCACTTTGCACGTTTATCACCTCGCACGTTTGTCAGCTCCCACATTATCTACTTGCACGTTTGTCACCTCGCAGGTTTGTCTGTCCACACCTTATCTACTTGCACGTTGTCCCTCGCCGTTGTCAGCTCCTACATTATCTACTTGCACTTTGTCTCGCCTCAGTTGTCAGCTCCCACATTATCTGTTTTTCGCTTGTGGCATGTCACCTTGCACGTTGTCACCTCAAACGTTGTCTTCTTGCAGGTATCTCACTTGCACTTTGTCACCTATGGATTGTGGCTCCACATTATCTATTTAACGCGCATCACCTTGCACGTTGTCACCTCAGCGTTTGTCACCTTTTAGGTGTCTACTTGCCGTGTTTACTCCCGCATTATCTACTTGCACGTTTATCACCTCGCCACGTTTATCTACTTGCAGATGGCTGTCTTTCGCTGTTGTCTGCTTGCACGTTGTCACCTCGCACATTATCTAGTTGCGCACATGTCACCTCGCACGTTCTCTGCTCTTACATTATCTACTTGCACGTTTATCACCTCGCACGTTTGTCAGCTCGCATCTTATCTACTTGCACGTTGTCCCCTCGCACGTTTGTCAGCTCCCACATTATCTACTTGCACGTGTGTCATCCAAAATTATTGGCACTATAATTTCGGTCATCCGCCTGCAATCGGATCACAGCCCCCCAGCCGGCCTGTCCACTGGGGGGAGAGATGGCCTCGCCATCTGGCAGCGCTAGCTGCCGGGGTTGGGCGCGAACTCGGCTCCCGATTCGCGCCCCCTGCAGATCGTTAGATCTGCAGGGCCTGATCGCCAGGAGGCTCCCTGATCGTTAGATCTAGGGACCCAGGGACCCTGCTCAGGCCCGATCGGGCCGCTAGGCCCGATCAGCACACAGCCGAGGCATCGGTTGTGAGAGAGTTGCATAAATTGACTGTAACATCGTTACAGCCAGTTTTCTCACTTCACGCTTTTTCTTCCAGCTTTAGTTGCTGAAGTGAGAACGTTTCCGCACGATTTTGAGAAATATGGCCGCCCCAGTTCCTGCTCCTACTCCTGAGGAAATACGCGCGGCTTACACAGCGCCTCAAGTGTTTCCGGCAATTACAGCGGCAACAGCCTTTTTTGACACGGTGGCTACTGCCAGGATCGGTCGTGCGAAGTTTTTGGAGGCTTCCGAGCAATTAATTTTGCGGCTTTAGCCGGTTGGACCGGCCATTTCCGTGCGTATTCCGCCGCCAGAAATCCCTCACCTTGCCAGATTACAGTTGGCAGGCATTCTGCTTCAAGACGGCACGACACCTTCCGGTTTCAGGCTTCCAGTTGACTGGGAGACAGGTGCCGGTTTAGCCATTTGGCGCAATGTTCGTGAGCAATCGATTCAACGGTGGAAGCATGCTGGGTCTTTTTTGCAGTCACTGCGCGTTTTCGCGGCATCACAGGTTCCAGTCGCGGGAGCTCCGGGCGCTATACTGCCGATTCCGGGGGCCCCCGGTGTGGGGGCAGCTGCGGGTGCGCCGGGCGCTGCAATTCTTGACCCAGTTCTACAACTTTTACAGACTCAACTGCAGAAGCAGGCAGCGGATCATGCGGCGGCACTTGCCGCGATGCAGGCTCAGATTACCGCGCAAGCTACGGCGCATGCGGTTGCGTTAGCAGCCGCTCCAGTCGGCCTGGCAATAGCAGCGGTGGACCCTGCGATTCAACTCCTTTTGGAGGAACTTGCGCAGTCATCTCACGTTACGGAGAAGTGGTCTCTCCAGACTTTAGATGTGCTCGCGGAGGTTTTGTTAGTCCATGCTCGCCGACTTTCAGCAGTGATCATTGCCACGGGTTCCACCCGGTTTGGGGCGGACCCGTTTGAAACTGTTCATCCGGCGAAAATGCCGCTGCTCCTTCACTTCTGCAGGGAACTTTTGACTGAGGATCCGGACACCTTGGTGGGTCCGCGGGCGACGGTGGAGTTGTTGCAAGCGCGCGTCTTTTTGTTGAAGAAGACACTGACCGGATGGCAGGAGTTCGTTTCGCTGGTGGACCCTGCTTTCGTCACCACTGACTTTCAGGCTCTTGGGGGAGCGCGGACTGCTGCTCCGTTGCCCGAGCGGGCGATGCCTGCCGTTGGGACACAGATGATTGTTCCGAAGACCCCGGCGAAGGCGGAGTTGTATCGCCAGCGCGAGTCGGACATCGAGGCTGCGGTTCGGGGCGACCCAGTCTCTGAGGAGGCTGCCCAGTTTTCAGGTGGCTCCCTGTTAACCCGTCTGGCCCCTGTTGTCCCATTGGGGGGCCTGCACAAGGGAGTGGACTTGCGTGTTCGTCCACTTCGTACCTTTGCGGAGGACGAGGAGCCGCGCTGGGAACTGGGCCTCGACGGCAAGTCGCGGCTACACCTCAAGACTAAGTGCAAGACCATCGAAGAGTGGGAGCAGGCGTTTCTGCGCATTGCGGTGGAGTGCCCCTCTAAGGAGCAAGGAAGGGTGCTGCTCTCCTTCCATTCTTGGTTTAAGCTGCGTGTTTCGCAGTTTGGATTCACTGTGATGTTGGAGTTTTACGACTTCTTGATGAAGCTCGTTACTGACAACAGGGCGGACATGTCCGAGCACCGTGTGAATACGGTGTGGCAGGAGTTCCAGCTACTGAAGTCTCGGGAGGGGACTGACATTTACACCCCGTCATCGCGGGCGTCCCCGAACCCAAAGTCCCCGAAGGCGCCTCGGCTGGACTCGACTCCAACGAAGCCGGCAACGCTCAAGAAGCCCAAGTCGTTCGCGGGCGAGCACTGCTGGAACTTCAACAAGACCAAGGGGTGTTCTACTCCTGACTGCCCCGCCCCCACGTTTGCTCGAAGTGTGGGGGCAAGCACGCCCAGCAGGCGTGCACGGTTAAGTGAGATGGCAGCCTGCCACCCGAGATTGCTGTGGCTCGGGTGGCGAAGGCACATGACAGCGAAGGGAGTGCCGCATGGGCGGGAGAGGTAGGCACCGAGGTGCCAGTGGTGGACCGCGGTTGTCGCGGGGGTGGTACTTTGGCACGAGGGGCACTTGTGCCCGCATGCAGAAGGCTTTCTCCCCGTAGGCGGCCGCAGGTGAGCCCTCCGAGGAGGAGCTCACGTGACGACATTCAGGCCAAGGTGGCACGGCGAGCTTCTCCGGTGAGAGTTGCTCTACCCGCCGACGTTGCGGGTGTGATGCCGTTGCTAACGGCGCCTCACTCCTTCTCAAAGGTGTGGGATGAGGCCGGCCAACCTTGCCATGATTCTTCCTTTGTCGCAGGAGAGGTAGACATTGGGCTGATGCCCGCTCCCGTCACAGCTTCCAGGCTTTGGCCACCTCTACTGAGGAAGCTGTGGCAGGACACTACCACTGTGTCGCTCGCAGCTGCAGGTACATCGGTGACTCGGTGGCAGGAGTTCATCTCGGAGCTGCGGGAGGCGGGAGCCTCTGTGCCGAAAATGACAGCCAACGCCTGCAGGATGGCGGCTGCCTTTAAGACGGACCCCGACAAGGTCTTTCTCGTGCGAGGTGCAGCTTGCGGGGTTGGATTCCCCTTCAAGTCGGTGCCGGAGGACACCTTCTACACGGTGGAGAACTACGTGCCCGCTGAGCATTGGGAGGCCATGGACAAGGAGATCCGCTAGGAGAGGGCCGCGGGCAACGTCGTGATGGTCAAGATGGAGTGGAGCATTCAGGGCATCTCCGCTGTGGGCGTGGTCGCCAAGGAGCGGAAGGGCGTCATCAAGTTCAGACCTGTGTGGGATTACTCCCGACCCAAATATGTGGGAGTGAACTCGAGGATTGACTTGGAGAAGGAGAAGTTCTCTTCCATCAAGGATGCCTACGCCCTGCTGTGCCCGGGCCTGTGGATGGCCAAGCTCGATCTCACCGCAGCCTACCGCTCCGTCCCGGTGGCGGCCATGTACTGGATTGCCCACGTCTTCGAGTGGGATGAGGAGGTGCTGGCGGACACCAGAGTGCCCTTCGGCAACTCCGCCATGCTGGGTATCTTCATGAGGTTTACCCGGGGCATTGTTCGGTGGATGAAGGCACAGGGTGCCTCGATCGTGGGGTATTTAGATGACTTCCTGTTGATTGGTAGCAAAAAGGTCGTTTCTGAGTTTCTGTTCCTTCTCAGAGAGTTCGTAACCTTCCTGGGCTTCGAGGTCAACGATGACAAGTGTGAGGGGCCATTCCAGGCCATGGAGTTCCTTGGCATTCTGCTCTCCACCGAGGGCAACCAGTGCACGGCCAGCATCTCCGAGGACCGCATTCTGGTGGTACAGCAGAAGAATGCTGACATCCGCAGGCTGGGGGCTCTTGCAGGCTCCCAGGTGCCCCGCACATTGATGGAGGGGTTGCTTGGGCTCTTGGCCTTCTGCGGGCAGGTGGTGTACGGGCTCTCCCTCTACACCCGCTACGCCCACGCCCTCCTGGCCCAGGCCAGGGGGAGGTACCTTCGCCTGACGGACAAGGTCGTGCAGGACCTGAAGGTGATCGTGACGGTCATCCGCCTGTACAACGGGCGCAAGGTCCGATTGGGCCGGGTGGAGATCAAGTGGGAGTGGTTCTCTCCGATGCGTCCACGGGCAAGGGCATGGGCGCGGTGCTGGACCGCAGGTGGTTTGCTGTGACATGGGCTTGGCTTATCTGCCAGCCCCAAGAGCCCTACTTCCCGTTCAGGCCGGACTGCCCGGAGAGCTACGACATCGGCTACCTCGAGCTCTTCACCGTCTTCTGGGCCATCGTGCTGTGGGGCAAGTACATGACCGGCAAGACCGTTGTTATCCGCATCGACAACAACTGTGTCATCGGCCAGGTGGAGAAGTGGTGGGGGCCGGCAGCCTACATTCCTTTGCTCCGCCAGCTCTTCTACGTGTGCGTACAGCATGATGTCCGCCTTCGCCCCGTGTACATCTCTTCCGAAGACAACATCTACGCGGACCTCCTCTCCCGTGATCGGGTTGAGGACTTTCGGGCGAGGTTCGAGGCGGACAAGCAGCGGCTGGTGTGGATCGAGGACCGTGACGACTGGATGCTCATTCCCACCCTCTGGCACCCGCTGGATGTGCAGCTGGGGCCCTTCACGGTGGACTGCTGCGTCTCGGAGAACGGGGCCAACTCTTTCTGCAGAGTGGGCTGGACCAAGGAGGACGACGCGCGGGTCATGGACTTCTCCGGCCACAACGCCTGGGGCAACTTGCCATTCTCCGACTTCATTGACATCGTGAGGAACTTCCTCCGTTGCAAACGGAGGGCACAGCGGGGCACTTCCGCCACCTTCCTGGTGCCGTGGTGTTTCCGGGCTTCGAGATGGTGGTGTCCCTGCCAGGAGTGTTCAGGATTGTGCGCCGATGGGAGCGCCACAGCGCCCTGTTCACTGCCCCCTCACCTGAAGGCGGAGGTCGCACCTTCTGGGGCACCACTGACTGGCCTGTCATTGTGGTGCATTGCCCCCCCTGTGAGGTGAGTTGGACTGACACCGAGCTCACGGGGGTCACGGGGTGAGCAGAGGTCTTCCTCGACACTCTGCGGGCTCGGACTGTCACCCTGCAGTCGGAGTGCTTCGCCCTCAACACCCAGACAGCCTACTCCACCGGTGTGAGGAGCTGGGTGTCATTCTGCATCTCAGGCAGGGCCAGGGGCTTCTTGGACAAGATGCTGCCAGCGGAGGATGCGGTGCTGGCAGATTGGGTGGTGTACATGGTCACCGAGCGGGCGGTGAAGCCCGACACGGCCAAGAAGTACACTTCAGGGGTGCGAGCACTCCACGTGCAGCTCGGCTTCGAGTGGATCCCGGTGCGGCAGAGGTGGGCGGTGCATGCCGTGCTGCAGGGTTGTGGGCGACGGTGGGACACGCCGTCCAAGCAGGTGATGCCGATGGGGTTCGAGGAGCTTCTCCTCATCGTGGGGGTGCTCAACCCCCACAACTTCAACGAGAATGTGGTCTTTGCTGCCATGGACACTTGCTTCTTCTGTTTCTTCAAAAAGGACAACGTGTCCGTCGAGAAGGCGGAGGCATGGAACCCGCGGGGACACTTGGTGGGGTCGGATGTGACCTTCCCCGACGTTACCTCAACGGACATCAGAGTGAGGCACTCGAAGACCATTCAGGCGGGCGAGCGCTACCACCACGTGCAGATGCACCACGTGCCGGGCTCTCCTATCTGCCCGGTGACCTCGCTCCGGCGGGTCATGGAGGGCCCAGGGCTCGGGGAGGACGGCCCCCTCTTCTGCATCGAGGACGCAAAGGGCCGCCTCAAGCCCCTCACCCACTCCTTCTTTGTGAGCACCTTCCGCAAGCTGGCGGAGCGGGTGGGCCTGGACCCGAAGGCCTACTCGGGGCACTCCTTCAGGCGGGGCGGGGCGACAGCAGCCTCCGGGCTGGCGGTGGCGGACCACCTTATCCAGGCCCACGGTGACTGGGCCTCGGACTGCTACAAGTTGCACATTGACCTCGGCCGGGAGCAGCAGCTGCTCCTCCCCTCGGCGATGGCCGAAGGTGCCGCTGCGGCCACCGCAGCACACCGAGCTGGCCGCTAGGCTTCCACGTGCGTGCTCCACCCGTGGCCCTCTCTTGCTCTAGTGTGCTTGCCGAGGGGTTGGGTGTGTTGTCTCAGTGCTGCAGTGTTTCCCTAGGGCAGGGCCTAGCCGTTAGGCTAGACAGGCGACGGCGCGTTAGTGCTAGTCTGTGTTGCCCCCCTTGATTGACCCGGTCCGTAGGTGTTCATCAAGGCCTGTGTGGCCACCGTTAGGGGCCAGCCCGAGTTGGGTGTGTGGAAGCTTCGGGCTCAGCTGGACCACTTGATTGACCCGGTCCGTAGGTGCTCATCAAGACCAGCTGAAGCAGCGGAGAACCTTCGGAGATCCTTCAGAGAACCTGCTTGCACGCCTGCTAGCTAGCAGCTCCGTGGAAGCTTCCATTGTCACCACTGCAGAGAGAGAGCCACAATTTCACCAAATGGCAATCTAGAGTGAGAGAGACTTGTTGTGAATGCACTCGGACAGATGTGGACCAGCCTTGCTTGCCAGAAGTCAGCATGCATGTAGCACAGAGCACCTGATAGACTCTGAAGGGGGGTACCCCAGCTAGCTGACGGTATCAATTTAATTCTAATGAAATTGTTATCCACATCTTGCAGTCGTGTTCACTTGTGATGATTGCAGGAGACGAACAACCTCGCACGTTGTCAGCTTCTACATTATCTACTTGCACTTTGTCACCTCGCACGTTGTCAGCTCCCACATTATCTATTTGCGCGCATGTCACCTCGCACGTTGTCACCTCAAACGTTGTCACCTTGCAAATTATCTACTTGCACGTCGTTTACTCCCACATTATCTACTTGCACGTTTATCACCTCGCACGTTATCTACTTGCACTTGTGTCACCTCGCACATTGTCTACTTGCACGTTGTCACCTCGCACATTATCTACTTGCGCACATGTCACCTCGCACGTTGTCTGCTCTTACATTATCTACTTGCACGTTTATCACCT
>LGRX02004685.1:0-13455 GCA_001247695.2 Cymbomonas tetramitiformis | reverse complement strand
CGCTGTGGGCAGCACACTTTCTGGAGCCGCCCCGCGCTGTGGGCAGCACACTTTCTGGAGCCGCCCCGCGCTGTGGGCAGCACACTTTCTGGAGCCGCCCCGCGCTGTGGGCAGCACACTTTCTGGAGCCGCCCCGCGCTGTGGGCAGCACACTTTCTGGAGCCGCCCCGCGCTGTGGGCAGCACACTTTCTGGAGCCGCCCCGCGCTGTGGGCAGCACACTTTCTGGAGCCGCCCCGCGCTGTGGGCAGCACACTTTCTGGAGCCGCCCCGCGCTGTGGGCAGCACACTTTCTGGGGCCGCCCCGCGCTGTGGGCAGCACACTTTCTGGGGCCGCCCCGCGCTGTGGGCAGCACACTTTCTGGAGCCGCCCCGCGCTGTGGGCAGCACACTTTCTGGAGCCGCCCCGCGCTGTGTGCAGCACACTTTCTGGAGCCGCCCCGCGCTGTGGGCAGCACACTTTCTGGAGCCGCCCCGCGCTGTGGGCAGCACACTTTCTGGAGCCGCCCCGCGCTGTGGGCAGCACACTTTCTGGAGCCGCCCCGCGCTGTGGGCAGCACACTTTCTGGAGCCGCCCCGCGCTGTGGGCAGCACACTTTCTGGAGCCGCCCCGCGCTGTGGGCAGCACACTTTCTGGAGCCGCCCCGCGCTGTGGGCAGCACACTTTCTGGAGCCGCCCCGCGCTGTGGGCAGCACACTTTCTGGAGCCGCCCCGCGCTGTGGTGGCCCTCTGCTGAGACTTGACCATCACCTGTGCCACGGTGCCCTGCTGCACGGGTACCTGTAGAGCAGAGAGCAGAGGGTATTTGCACGCATTCAGCCAAAAACGAATGTGTAGAGTCAAACATTCAAGAATTTCTGCCCTCCAATCCTGAACCGGCGTCTGCGCTCCTGGCCTCGGCGGCTGTCAAGCAGAATGCGACCCTCGCATTACTCCTGCCCATCAACTGCATATATTCCTCGAAGATTCTCGCCTGCAGAGCTGCAGGGACCCCTCGCTGCTCCCTGACCATGAAGCCATCTGCCGCTCTAGCTGCTGGCCCATACGTGTCTGAGGGACTTGGTGCTCTGGCCGCTGCAGGGCTTCCGTGTCCCGCAGTGGCAGCCGGCCGGCGACAAGGGGGAATGGGAAACGTGCTGGAAGTAGCAGCGGGTCCCGGGCAGCAACCCCTGGAAGTGGCGCCCGGGTGAGCTTACAACACCTCCGACTTGCACATTGTTTCAGCACCTTCTTCTGCACCCTGGCAGGGTTGTCCACCGTGTTAAAGTTCGATAGGGTCGAGTGCTCATCGGCAGGATGCAAGGGCAAGAGCATTAGGGGCACCTCCCGTCCCAGCGAGACTCGTTTTGATGCAAGGGCAAGAGCATTAGGGGCACCTCCGCCCCAGCGACTTGCTTTGATGCAAGGGCAAGAGCGTTAGGGCAACCTCCCGTCCCAGCGACTCGCTTTGATGCAAGGGCAAGAGCATTAGGGGCACCTCCCGTCCCAGCGACTCGTTTTGATGCAAGGGCAAGAGCATTAGGGGCACCTCCCGTCCCAGCACCCCGTTTTGCCCCCTTTTGCCATTGGCCGTTCATGGGCCTCAACAACTTCTCCAGCTAGCTGAATAGTATTGCGCTGACCTTGACCAGGAGCTCCCTATTGGCTTACACGGAGGCGAGGGGGCGGCCTGGGCGGCATCGCAGAAGCGGAACACCTCCCCCAGCCCCTCGCGCGAGTGTGGCCGCACTTCCAGCCTGCCACCACCGTCCATTCCTCGCCCTCCTACACAGGGCGCATCCCTGCGCGCTGCCACCCCCGGAGCCCGCAGCAGGCAGAGCTCTCGATCCGGCCACCTGCCTGCGGATACTCTCAATCCAGGCAGCGCCGCCCCCCAGGCGGGGCCCTCGGAGGTGGCTACTTCCCACACAGCGGCTGCGACAGCTGCAGAGGGCAGAGGTGCCCCCGAAGCAGCGCAGCTGAGGCCGCCTGCGGGCAGCGCTGGTCTCCCACCAGTGCTGCGGCTTGCGTCCAAGGATGCCTCCGCAGTTCTAGCCGCTGCCGCTGCTGCAGCTGAGACAGCGCCGCAGCCGTGGAGGCAAGACATGCTGGATGCGGAGGCAGGGGTCCGGGGTGCCTCCGCCTTGCGGCGAGGACGGGCACCCACCCCCAAGCGGGATGCGGGTGCCCGTGCTCACAATGCGCGCTCGGACTCGCGCTCCGGGCACGAGCAGTCGTCGGAGCGGCCGGGCCGCTTCAGCGCGATGGGCAGCAGAGGAGGCAGCGACCAGCCTCCGGACTTTGCCATTGAGGTGCGCAGAGCACAGAGCATGATCTCCCATCGGCATGCCATCCCTTGTCCGAACAAGCTGTTTTGGGGGGCGTCTGTGTATCACAGATAAGATCCAAATGTATCACGTGTAACTCGCGCCCAAGGCAGTTGATTTCCTCCCAATCCATATGCCTGCTGGGCACGCTCTCACCCAATTCTTGCTCAAATCGACGACCCGAAATAGCATTGTTCTTCATAATTTAGTTGTTTTTTGGGGTACGAGGGCGTCGACCTGAGGGGACCGGCCAGCGATCCAGGTTGTGCCGTGACTACACTCCCCGTCGCAGCACATCAGGGTCAGCGATACTGCTGCACCGATTCCTTGCAGCGCTGCGGTGGACGCTCATCCTTGCGAATGATGCGTGCGTGCGGTGTGGCGATGGCAGGTGCATGGCCTCGGGCCTGGCGCAGTCTCAGTGCCGCAGCGCTGTGGCACTGCAGCCGGCGCTGAGACCAGCGGGGCCAGGAGGCAGTTCACTGCTGCAGACTTCTTCTCAGCAGAGCAGCTTGCACAGCTCGACCACGAGGATGCCCCCGGGAGCAGCAAATCTATTGAGCAGGAGCCCAGTGAGCCGGAACTGGTCATACCCCGCCAGGTCTGAGCACATAGATCATCTTCCCTTCCCCACTGCGCGTGTGTCACTGCTCAGCAAGCTTGTTCAAGTGTGGGGATAAGATTCCCCCCATGGGTCAGTTGTTGTGTCCATTTGGTGTGCGAGGAAATGGTTGATGCGATCCCCTTTGGATATTTCAAGTTTGTGGCGATCAACGAGGGGAGACTGCTGGGGCCTGATCTGACGGCTATCTGGTGTGCGGGGTGTTGCTCAGAGGACTGCCGTGCCATCCCTGCGGCTGGGCAGTGTGGGAGGTGAGGCATCTAGCAGAGGCCCAAGCGCAAAGGTTGGTGGGGCCGCCGCTGGTGGTGAGCTAGGTGGGCCTGGCGCCAGGCAGGGCGCGACCATGGTGCTTGGTGGGCAGCAACTCAAAAGCCAGGTGCTCCGTGAAGCCAACCGCGACCGTGCTGAGCGCTTCTCGTCCATTGGTAGTCGGAGAGGGACGCGACAAGCGGAAGTTGAGCAAGTCGAGCAGCCACGGCCCGTGAGCCGAGCGGGCACCGGAATTTCCGGGAAAAAACGTGGATCGACAGCCAAGGCAGACCCTCGGGCAGGGTTGCATTAGAGTGCGATCCGATACCATTTTGGACTTCTTCCACCAAGCAAGGAGTGACACGACCTAAATATCAGGGGACGCCACTCTCGCCTATGAACAAGAAGAAATATGCTTCTCTCACGTGCAGGGTGTTGAACTATCTAGTTTTTTCATCCGTATTTTCAGTACAGCTGTGTTTCCACTTGACTCTTGTGACCTGCTCTTGCCACGAGAGAAGTCAGAGGGTAGAGCTGTCACGTTAGGCCACTCTGAGCAATTTGGTAGCATTTTTGCATGGCTGTATTTTATTGTTGTGGCATTTCCACTATTGTAATCTGTTGTCGTATAACGACTAAGATAATAGCTATGAGATGGTCAGTTCCTCATTCAAAGCAGGAGACAACACTCACATGTTGGCTGGAGGTGAATCGATGTGCAATTAGCCGACTCAAGCCCAAGGCTCTATATCGGTATGATTTTTCGGTATGGATATATTCCGATACCGAGGAAATGGTATTGATAAGAGGTAGTTATGGCTGGGACCCAGCATGTCGTCTGGCGTCCCAGCCATAACTAGCTTGTCGCTCGCACGTCATCGACTGATCCATCGACTGGTCGTAGGGTAGCAATGCTCTCAGATCCCAAATGGTGCTTTTTGCCACATCACTTTGTAGTTTTGAGACCTCAACGCTGCATGTATGACATGGCATTGTCATATCATATCCTGTCATATGATGTCATCGCGGCCGTGTCGCGGACTCGCGGCTAACCTCGATATTCGATGATGGCATCGTCACAGCGCGCCTGCGCCTCGGATTTATGCACGATTGACGGTGATCGTCTGTCATAAGTGCAATCGATCCTCGATATCGATCGTCAAAATATATACACCAATTAAAAACTCTTGAAGCTAATTTCCAAGATCGATTTTAGTTTTCGATGGTATGTGACTGTATAAGATAACACCCAATCAGACACCTACGATTTAGATCTCCAAGATCGGTGATTCGAACTCGGAAATCTACCCCGAAAATTCAATTCTCGGGACATTGGGTTCATTTGTTCTTTTCACGATTGCATACGCACCTCTTGCCTGCCAGTTCCTCCTGCGTACTTTCTTTTGTTGTCGATGAATATGCACTCGTGTGTGTATGACTAACGGTTTTCTCTGTCGCAAACGCAGGATCCGCGCCCTACTCCAAAATGACCTTCGTCCCGCCTCAACTCCTTTTCCCGCTTGGCCTTCGTCCGACTTCATTCTCAACAGCCGCCTACGAATTGGTCAACGTTTAGATCGAACACGCAGTGTTCGACCTAAACGCGCACATAGCTTGCATTTTTCTAATATGTGCATGCCTCATTTGCATTCGCCCCATGCCCCGGAAGGGAATGGATCGCGCGGGGCATGTGGCAAGTGTTTGTGCCCACCTCTCTTTCCGCATCCACACGAACCTAACGTCAAAGTACTTCCTTCTTCGCTTTGCCCATGGCCCACTCAAGACCCTCCTTCTCATCAGAGTGATATTGAGCCTTATTATGGTGGTCACCACGACACGACAATCACCAACGCAAATTCCAAGCCCTTCATAAGCACCGTTAAATGGCCCAAAGTTCTTACACTCATGGGATACCTCCCTCCTCTTTTTGGTACTGTCCTCAACACGATAGGTGTTCCCCGTGGCAAGATTAAACCTCTTCTTAAAAAATTATCAAGAATTTGTAGGCAACACACCAAAAATAGGCGAGACGTGTTTCTGTTAAACACCACCACCACCTTAAACACTGACCCGCATACAGTTGACATCTCGAGCAGTGAAGCCATGACAGAAACAGAAGCTGTGCAACAATCAAACGACTTTCTTCAAACCCTCCTGCAATAATTCTCAAAAAATTTGCAATAAAAGATGGTCCCGTGTCCCCAAGGGGAGGGGCCGTCCCCCTCCTCCCCCGCCACCCCCCTCCCCCCGCCCCACCCCTGACCCTCCTTCCTCAACGTCTCCAAAAACCCCCTTAATTCTCCGACTTCCCTCCTCACCGCCCAGATTCAGCCACCCCTCCACTCACCCGGCCATGGCTGCTTCTCCATCTTCTAGAGTTTTTTGCCTAGCACTTAGCTTTTTCTCTAGATGTCACCCTGCTAAAAAGTGGATTGAGCCCCTTTGTGGGCGCGCTATAGCAGAGGGAGTAGCCCCTGGTGTTTTCACTAGCCTGCTTTGCAGGGATACCGCACTCTCAGGACTTTGTCCCCTTTGCTAGCGTAAATGTTTTATTATATTATTATTATTACCCGACGTTCGTCTTGCATGTTTATGTGCCCCGCGAATGTTCTTGTCCCGTAATTGGTTCTTTTATGTGTGTCACATTCAACCGTCGTGTTCCGTGTTTGACCATGTTTGACCGTCTTGTTCCGTGCGCGGGATCTGGCTAGGACTTCCCCCATTTGTCCCCATGCCTCGCGGGTCTTCAAACCCACCTGTTGACTTGTAACTGTCGTGTTTCTTCGGGCATGAAGTAGATTCATCTGCACATAGCTTAGGACTCAGTCAGGCTTGACCTAATTTTAAACCTAGTTAACTAGGTTAAAAATCAAGTCGGGCTTCTGGCTGGTTTGGCTGATGTCATCATGGCACTGCGTCATAGGTATAAGTACACCCTGTACGCACACCTTTGTGTAGCAGTGTGCTGGTAACACTGTCGCAAACGCGTGCACACGATGGGACGAATACTGCCGGACCCGAGCAATCTCAACACTCGCGGGTAAACATAAACTCGTCTTTTAACATTCACTTGTGTCGGTAATTATCCAGGCAATTTCAACACAGCACAAGATCGTAGAGCTACAAAATTTTTGAAATTCTGATATTCTGAGATCGAATGCTAAGCTCTTATATGCAAGCCCAAATTTCCAACATGTAAAAGAATAAAAACAACAGTAAAATATGTTCATCAAAAGATCGGTATGATAACCAAAAGTACGAATTATTGTACAAAGCTGTGAGCAGAACTGTTTTAGCAGTCTAGCACTGGCACGCGAACAGCCACCTAGCACTTGCGAACGCAAAACAATAATGAGTCCACTAGTCCTGACCTACGGTCAGAGCTTCCTTATATCTCAATTCTCTGTCTCATCTCCCAAAATTGTAACGGGCTTCAGCCCTGAAATCTTCATCTAGCCAATGGAAAGTCATTATTCCATGCCAGCTTTAACAATGTTACCGTTCACCACATTCTGACTGACACGTCAGTGACAAAGTAGTAACTGTCATATCATCTTATCACTTCATGGTCACCCGATAATGACCATATCTTCTCTGGCAGGTCTACACCTCTCGAGCAGTCATCTTACGCGAGGTCTGTCATACTTGTCATATCTGTCACGTCTGTCACCAGCTAGACAAACCCGGCGCGGTACCATGGGAAGCCGGCGTTTGTTACCGCTGTCGCAAACGCGTGCACACGATGGGACGAATACTGCCGGACCCGAGCAATCTCAACACTCGCGGGTAAACGTAAACTCGTCTTTTAACATTCACTTGTGTCGGTAATTATCCAGGCAATCTCAACACAGCACAAGATCGTAGAGCTACAAAATTTTGGAAATTCTGATATTCTGAGATCGAATGCTAAGCTCTTATATGCAAGCCCAAATTTCCAACATCCCCCATCTGTAGCTGCTGCCCGCAGTAGCACAGACTCAAATATGGGCTTGTTCAGCATACTGGGTCGTATCACCATCTGCCATGAACTTGCCCAAACTGAAAGTGAACATACCAATGCCTTCACCTTCTCCACCCTGTAACATTCTGGCTTTGACCAGCGGGTTCTTGAACACCAAGACCCACATACACCTGCGGCCAATGGGTCCATGTTCCAGATGCCCAATCACATGCAGGCGTCCAGACTGACTCAACCGTCTGAAGTACGCGGCTCTGCTCTCGGTCATATCTGTCAAATAGTAAGAGGGAACATGCACGCATGCCACCACACGGCTGGCCATAACTGCCAATGGAAATGCGATATCCAGTGCTGCAAACCAGGGAGAAGTCACCACGGCATCACAGACGCCATACTTCTCCTTCCATATGCGATAGTTACCTGGCTGAAGTGCATCACGCGCCTCAGACCAACCCAGCTGAGAGTTCCGATCATTGTTCATAAATCTCAACTGTGGCCATTGCTCCACCATCACTTCACTAATGACCCCAGTACTTGCCCATGGGTCCCACACGCCATCGATGGACTTCCAGTCCACCTCTGTCGCCAAGCGCCTCACCTCGGAAGGCACTGTGATAACCAGCTCAAGCCCCCACTGCAGTGCACTAGCTTCGCGCACCTGGGCCCTGGTCATATGTCTCAATTCTCCTCGTTTTTCAACCTCTTCTTTAGCCAAAGCAGGCACCAGAGGTGCATCCCTCAGTTGCCTTGCCATTGCTTTTTGTTCTCGATACTTCTTGCTCAGCACGGTGCGATGTCCCTCATTCCAGTGCCCAGGCATGAAGATCTTCACAGCCTCTGAGAGCTTGTCCTGTCTGCCCCAATCAACCTGATCTGGCATGTGGAGGAACAAGTCCTTCTCTTCCAGCATCATCTCCCTTGACGAGATAGCATGCCATGGCTGAAACTTATCTCCCTTCACCACACGACGGGGACCCACGTCTGCTGGCAGCAGGCGCATGTCTGAAGACAGCTTCTCGTTCAATTGCTGCTCCTTCATCCCCAATCTGTCCTCCAGGACACAAGAGCTCTTGGTTTCCTGGGTCTGCACCTCAGCGCTAGCAGCTTGCATCCTCGTGCCTGAGCACCTAGGACATAGCCACTCGCCTTCTGGTACTTCATCCAGTGCTGGGGTAAGACACCACAAATGGCACCCCTTGTTGCACGTGTCGCACAACAACATCTCTGCCTCTCCATCAGACTTCCTGCACACTTCACATGCAAGATGCCTACTGGGCACGGCTGCACTACAGTCATACTGGTCCTTCACCTGCAGGTGACACGGCGCAATGCTCTGAACGGTGCTCTTCTCTCTTAACTTGGTGGCGTCCTCAAGCACCACAACACCATCTCGCTGTATCTTGACTAGCTTCAGGATGGCGGACTTGGTTGCGACTTCCATGCCGCTGCGAGGCTACTGTCTGATGTAGACGAAGTCCCCCACTTTAAACTGATGTGGCTTAGGCTCATAGCCCCCGCCCCTTCTCCCTTCATAATGTAAAGTATCACGATGCTGCGCAACCTCCAAGCTGCAGCCAGCATGCACCATCAACCGCCTCACTACCTGTGCTCTCAGGAGGAGGTCCTTGACTCGGGCGTCCTTGTCATCACTGACCTCTGGACTGAAATCCATGCTGGGCGCCTGCTTCAAATCTGGCGGCACCACTGCCTCTTGGGCAAACAGCAAGGTAAACGGCGCCACTCCTGTGGAATCTTGGTGTGCTGCATTGTAACTCAGCACGAGTGGCCAGAGTTGTTCATCCCACTCATAATCGAGGCCCTTCTCCAAGGCGATCTTCTTGAAGCAAAACTTCATCGTGCGCACCACTCGCTCGGTGAGACCGTTGCCTTCTGGCGAGTCTGGCGAGTGATCCTCCTGTCTATCAGACAGTCTCTGCATAGCTGCTCGAACTCACCCTCGAACTCTTTGCCTCCATCCACCAAGCACTCTGCTGGCGCACCGAACACGGCTAGCACATGACTGCGAAATGCTGCCGCAATGGTGCTCGCCTCCTTGTTGGGGATAGGGACACAGACTATGAATCTGGTGTAGTGCTCGGTCATGATGAGCACCCTGCTGTTACCAGCCTTTGTTACCCTCCTCGAAGGCCATGCCAAGTCCAGTGACCAACGATACATGAATGACACAATCTCAAGGGGGGACAAACACGCCTCCTCCCTCGCGTAATGAGTCTTCACGCGCGGGCAGGTTTCGCACTGAGTGACCACTGCCTCCACGTCCTTCTTCAGATCGGCCCACCAATGGCGCTGCCACAAAAGATGCTGCGTGCGCCTTATTCCCCAATGGCCAGTTCTGGAGTGGTACTCCTTGACCAATGTAAGACGGTCAGCAGGCTTGGGTATCCTCACCTCCTTGCCCGACAGTGTGATCATGTAGATCTCGTCTGTGGCCTCATCCCATCGGTGCCGTGCTGCGCGCCTCTTCACTCGACGGGCTTCATCCTCTGGCAATTTCACGCTGCCATTGGACTTCAGCCATCTGAGGCACCACGCATCGTCGTGCACATCTCGATGCTTGTCGCGGTCAGCCTGCTGCTTAGCAACACTGGCCATCAAGTCCACAAATCTGGTGGTACATGCCAGCCTGGGAACTCTCATCTCTTTATCTTTACCCGGCGGACTCCAAGCAGGCACCTCAGCGCGTGCTGGTGGAGTTGCGCCCTCCTTCACGAAGTGGCTCTTGTGGCTCTGACGATACTGTTCAATGGCGTAGAGCTGCCACTCCTTCTTCTTCTTCTTGGTTCCAGCCTTCTATCGCTGAGCCCCAATTCCCTCTGCACCTTTTTGCCCTTACGAGCACATTATCTGCAGCTTCTCTTCCCAGTCGCGGTGGCTCATAGTCTTCGCCACCTGCTGAGTGTATGCGTTCGAATTTCCAACCCATTCCGCCAGCAAAGCTTGTCTCTGCTGAAGGTCCGACCTCGCGTGGTCTGCCCAGTTGTTGTCTACAGCGATAGGCTGTCCTGGGGAATTCTCCGCCACTGGGGACTCCTCGTTGTGAGGAAGTCCCTTCCTGCTTGCTTCTGCGACCGCCATCAACAGTTCCATAGCCCTGCGATCCATGGCCAGGCCCAGAATGCTTGCCAATTCTACGTCGTTCAGGCCATCAGCCATGCGTAGCTCACTTGCGCTGTAGCCCATGGCTCGCGCCTTCTCGTCAAGGTTCACTTCTCGGGATTCCTCCTCAGTGTCCGCATCGGCAGTGCGCACCACGGTGCCCATTCTCGCTGATCTGAATGCTCTCGACCCTTGCGTCGCCATGATGGTGGGGAGAGCCCTCAGCGGTTCTCCCACCACGTTCACCACATAGTGAGGCGCGCGGTCTGTCCTTACCACCAGTCTGGGCTGCCAGCCCTTGCATAAGATTGACGATACAACTCGCCCTTCTGGCCTCGCCACCTTGCCCATCACAGAGCGAAACTGGTGGATCTGGAACAGGTTACTCCAGTACGCCCGCAATCGGTGTGCGTAGGCGCCTGCTTGTGCTGCATCAAAGGACACTGGCCGACCAATGACGCTGGCAATGTACGGGAACACTTCGTCCCTGATCTTGGTCCCGGGTCTGTGCGACAACGGGGAAACGTTCTCCAGGACATAGCCTGGGGGCCTCTGCTGCTGCAGCTGCTGCAGTGTGGACAGAAGCCGAACCACTTCATAAAATAATTTGTTGTGCCTGCCATCCAAGCCTGTGAGTGTTCCAGCAAGGGAGAGATCTTGGCATGGAAACCCACACACCATGACCCACTGGCGTCCATGAAGAGCTCCTGCTCGTATGAAATCGTGTCGCGATTATGAACAGCGCCGTGTCGGGGCGGGTGTCAGGGTGGCCAGGCTGTTGAGGTTCCAGGTGTGAGGGTTGGTGGAGTGGGGGCGCGCGGGCTGTTACGGGGGAAAAATTTTGTATATATATGGAACGTGAAAGGTTCAGGAAACAGGGCAAAATTGTGAAAAAGGCCCCCTTCTGGGAGTGTCAAAAGTGCACGGGACTGGTGAGCCTCCCCAAAGGTGCTGACAGGCATCCTGACGAAAAAGTGCCGGGTCAGAGCGGAGTCCTGAAGGGGAAGGCGAAAATGGGCAACTCCAGCTCGAGAACCACGCAACGACGGCCAAACGGGCTGCTGGGCCCGACTCCGAAAGGGATACCAAGGTCCAGCAGTCAGCAGATACCAAATTCACAACTCGCTCGGGCTGGCTGAAAAGGTTGAATTCAGCCCCCGCGTTGGGCCAACCAGCTCGAGTGGGGATGCCCAAAGAAGGTAGCGGCAGTCGGCGCTGAATTCACGGGGTCGGCTCAGGCCACAACAGCGAAAGAACACAGTCGGGTAAAGTTTCGGAATTCATGGTGTCCAAGCAGCGAAGGAGTGTGGTGAATCCACTCTGCGTTCATACAGCTGGAGCGCGCGTGAATGCACACTTGAAAACGGTCGCAGCGGGGTCCGGGCAGAGGGGCCGTTGACTCTCGGGAAGTTGAAAAGTCGTCGGGAGTGTTGAGCGGTGACGTCGTCTGAAGCGGCCGAGCTTAGCCGAGCGTGCTGAATTTCCAAGTTTGTGCTGAATTCGAGTTTTTGAAACGGAAAGCCGCTGGCCGTCTCGGCGTCGCCGTGCACCTTCTCAACACTCCTAAGGTGGGAATTCACGGGAGTGCGAACTATCGCGCCTCACCTGAGAATTCCCTAAGGAACTTGGTAAAGAAAAGTAGTCGTAAACGACGAAGACGATGTCTTCGTACGAACACGTAGAAGGCAGCAGCAGCGGCGTTAGTGAGTGAAGCTAAAGCTGAGCTGCGGCACGCACACATACCGCAAACGCACGCACACAAGCATGAATTCGGGGTACACTTTTTGCGCGCCTGTTTATTGTCGTGCGGTGAATTCAGAGGTGCTCCAGACTCCTTAGGTGCATATCGGGTCCCTGCACGACTGTCCGTTCCTCGCAAGAAAACACGAAAAGCGTTCACTTAGCACACGGCGTCTCGGGCTTACCTCAACTGCGCGGAGCTGTGGCCTTTAGCGTTGCGGATTCGCCTTCCGTTGTGCGAGTGTGGATCTACGCCTAACCGGTGTGGTCGCGCGAGCGGGGTTGCGGGTTCGGGGGCACTGAATTCAGGCTATGCGCTACGTGAGGAGCGCGTATCAGACGAACTGTCCCTGACTGATTCAAGCAGGCGCTTAGTGCGTGGGAATTTGCAGAGTCGCTGTAAATTCAGCGAGGAAATATATATATTCGATACAAATTTACGCAAGGCCAAGATGATTTTGAAAGGTTCAGTGTTATCTGCAGAATGTTTTGAAATCGTCTCTATTCTCTTTAAAAGCTCTTTTCCTACAGCTGCAGCTGGGCGTTTTGTGTCTTCTCGGTTCGCGATGTTTCGCCTTCTCCAATCAGCGATCTGCTTCCTCATTTGAACTGTCGCCAAATGCTACATTCCGTTGGTGACTCTTGAGATACTACATTCTGACGATGGCTGCTGTTGTGACGTGGTGTCACATGTGGTGCGTCCATGTCGAGTCGCCGTGAACATCCGCGCTTGAGGCGCGGCGCAGTGCTACGCGTTTGTACCCGTCGGTGTTGCAGGCGCCAGCGGTGATCCGGTGCGGCGAGCCGGAGACTTCGTCCACGTGGCGCGGATGAGGCGCTGTGGTGCCTGTGATGTTCCTTGATCTTCACGAGGCCGTAGATGGGCTCAGCCTGGCCCGGCGGATGTCGCGCCCCGCCCGGCGGACTGTTGCCCCGGTCGTGCGAGCAGGAGCAGTTCAGAGAGAAAGCATTTTGTAGAACAGGAAATGGGTCAGGGCGAATGTAGTTCGAGTTTGGCGTTGGTGTCGTACGTGGTGACGTGGCTGTCGTGCTGCTGAATAACTGACTGGGGTGTTTTGGGTAGATGTAACGGCTGATACGCCATGGGTGGCGCCCGTGGCTGCTGTGCGATGGTGCTGTTGTCGTGACGCGTCGTACTGTACCGCGTTGGCGTGTTTTGGGTATAACTAAGATGCGAGACGAGCGTCATCGGGCAAATAACTGATTATGGGGAAGGGGTCGTCTGGTGGGCGCCGTACTGATCGCGGGTTTCATGGAGTTTCGACTCGCGAGAGGGGATGTGCCTGTGAGGTTTGCTCCTGTAAGGGTGGCGGTCAGGAAGGCTCGTCCTTGGACGTAGGTGCTGGCATCTGCTTTCCTGGTGGTTTGCTGAAGCAAGATTTACATCGGGCTGACGTGGATTGCTGGTGGTATCTGAGCGTGAAATTGGGGCGGTGGTGTGG
>LGRX02004684.1:0-21439 GCA_001247695.2 Cymbomonas tetramitiformis | reverse complement strand
GGTCAGGCTAGGGGCTATCAGAGCCCATAATAATAACCCTGAACCTAAAGTCCAGCACACCACCCGGAGCTGTGACGTAGCTAACAGGGCTAGGCAAGCGGAGCTAACTAAACAGATAACAAACAGCAATTCACTGGAAACAGATATACTTTAAGCTGGGTGCCCGGGGACTTGTCCCGGCACAACCCACCACTGCGGCTAAGGCTAATCAAACCACCAGGATCACAGATAAGCAAACTCAGCCACTGTAAAGCTGGTCGGCAGAGCCGAGTTCAGCGGTCGGATTCCAAGGCAGAAATACTTCCGAAGTGAGTTGAGATGACAATTGAAAGGCGTTGACACCACCAGACCCAAGTGGGTCAGGCGGATCCCGAAGTGGAATGTCAGGATGTCCAAATTGCAAAGCAGCCGAGGTCGATTGAAAAGAAAATCGTGTCACGTCCCGCTGCGGCATCGACGAACCAGCAGTAACCACAGGCGGGCAAAGAGGATCCGGTAATGCTTCATTGAGACGAACCGCACCGCGATCGTAAGTGGCTCCGGGCTCAACCAGGCCCCTGACACCACCGCCGACCACGAGTGTCGGCATCGCCGTAGCACTGAAGAGAAATGTAGCCACCATGAAGAGAGTGAGCGCAAACTGACCGATGCCAAATGGCTTGGAGCCTCTGGGGACTCCGAACCGCCGAAGTGCCGTAGTCGCCGGTGTTGCACCCCCCTCAATTTCAGTCAGGCAGACTTCATCGTCATCGGAATCACACACCTCAACAGGCTCAGGGTCAATGTCAAGCCAGTCAGGGTGCACAGCGTTGAATGTTTTGAAAGAGTTGTCAGCCGTAGCCATCGGGCCGAGAGCCAGAGAGGCAAACGGCGGCACGAAGGCGGTACGGCCAACCTCATGCAAGTCACTCGGCTCACCATGCACGGGTGCAGAGACCTTCGGCAGCAGCCGCTTGCTGGCGGTCGGCTCAGCGACACCACCAGCAAGCGGACCGCTGACCTCAGCAAATGCAACACGGCCAATGGACAGGTGCTCATCAGGTGCAGACTCAGCAGAGGCAGCGGCATCCCTGAACTGCTGCAGAGCCGTAGGCTCTGGAGCAAAGGAATGCGCAGACAGCTCACAGACTTCAGGTTGCCCCACGAGAGCACACAAGTGCTCCATGGCCCCCTCATCCCCAGCGTCATAGTACCGCTGAAAACGAAGGGCAAGCACGTCGGAGTCATAAGACTCAACGGCTTGGCAGTAGGATGCCGAAATGGTCATTGGGTGAGTGTCCTTGTGAGGACACTCACTCAGCCAATGCTTTGACCCAACGGCGCGGCACTTCTCGTGCCTGCACGTCGGGACAAAGGTGCCAGACCGCTTGTCAAAAGCCACCTCCGAAGAGGCGGAGTGAGCAAGCGGTTGCACTCCAGGTCGGTGGAAGTTGCGCGGAGTGTGCTTCCCAGGGGGCGGCTTGGAGCCACCCCTCTTAAGGGAGTCCACATCTCGCTGCAACTTGACCAACTGAGCACTGAGCCGATCAATGGCCGAAGCCAGGCCAGTGTCAGTGGTGCAAGATGCGACAGGCATGGGGCGCCCTGCAGTGCGCTTGCCTGAGAGCCGCCCGCAGCGGTACTGCTCGCGCACGCGTGCCTGCAGGGTGAGCAGACTCACAGCCGCACGCTGGTCAGCTCGAGCAAACGAGTCAACCAGCGTGGCGTAAGCCGGTCCAGACAGGGCAGAGAGGAATTGCCTTTCAACAGCGTCTTCGGGCAGCGTCGTCAGACGCTGTGCATCCCGAAGACAACTGTTGAAAAGGCGAATCCCCGCATCAGGGTCACCCTCGTCAGAAATCTTCACGTCAAGCAGTTCAGTCAGAGCGTCGAACGGAGTCGACGCGTCAGCAAGCATACGCACCACCTCCAGGGTGGCGCGTTTGCCATCAGCAGGAACATCCGCACCAGAAGCCTCTACCCAATTACGGGCAGGAGACCCTGGCGCAGTCAGTAGCAGCAGCACAGAGTACAGCAGTTCATTCGCAGCAGCCAGAACAGGGGTGTCAGCAGCAGTCAGATCAAACAGGGGTGCGAATGCCGGCGACTGCAGTGTGAAGAGCTGCTGAAGTTCGGACACCAATTGAGAAAAAATGTCCGAAGCCGATGATTCGTCCCCACGGAATTTTGCTGTTTTGTCGCCTAACACCTTCGTTGCCGCGGTTTTGGAACTCTGAACGTCGAATGAATCCCTGCGCAACCGATGAACGAGTGTGGCAGCCGCAGCCGAGGACTCCGACGCCGCCGAATCCAAGTGCGGAGTCGTGGGCGTGGCTGCATGCAACGCTCCAACATCATCGAAAATGGTCGCTAATTTACGCGCTCTAGCGCGTGTACGTGGTCTCTGCGGTGTATCCATAATAAAAATGACGGTGAGATGGGGAGCGTGGGCTAGAGTGGCGGCAGTAGAAAGATCAGAAATTGCAGCGGCCAATCCCTGCAGAAGCCTCAGTAACAAGAACAACATCAGACAGGTCATGAGCCGATTGGCTAAAAGTGGTTGCGAGCCACCATACGCGGAATGTCCTCTCCACCGGCCAGGTGAAACGTAAGAAGAAGCCATAATAAGCGACGATACTGCTGCCGATAAATGTTCCGTAAAACTGATCTCCACTTCAAAAGAAGGCCATACCGCGGAAAGATGAACTACTGCCTAAGGGGGCGCCCACCCCATCTCCGTGTCAAAACTTAGCCAAACATGGCAACAGCTAGGCGCTGTGCCATCAGAATTACTAGGGAAGTGGTGACGCGCATAACCTGCGAGAACAGGTGTTCCGCTCGGGTAAAACAAACTGGCTAAGCTCCCATAATCAGTCCGGCCGAGTGCTTTTATCATGCATCTCGGAAACCCGGATAATACGAAGTGATGACTGACAGTACAGTACTACTGTACTGTCATCCTAGCTACTAGCGGAGTCACGGTTCCGATCAGAGACGGGTCAGGCTAGGGGCTATCAGAGCCCATAATAATAACCCTGAACCTAAAGTCCAGCAATATCTGCATAATATCGACCGTTGCATAATAAACAGCGAAAACAATGCGCGAGGAGACATCGCCGTAATCGCAGTTGTTCGTACATACCGTCAGAGATAACAGCGCGAGAAGGTGTGCATGCAGCATGCCGATCGCACGTATGCGCAGTTATCATTCGCAATTGTACGAGATTCGACATATTGAGATGCGGATGAATAAATCATCATCAGAATATGATCCGTGCGAAAAATGGCATTTGTATCATATGCCGTTCACATCGCGACAGAGATGTGCTCATTATTCGCAGCGCGCACAATAGCGACTTTGATAATCACAATAAATCGCTACTGCACTGAACGATTACCTTGCAGTTTTTGATGATGAGATCAGTGTGCATGGTGTCATCAAAATATCGTCATTTCAAATAGTTGCAATAATCACTCGTCTGCGCGCATCATGATTATCCTTGACAGAATATGTACATACCTGTGATGGAAACACCGAAATGCTTCCAGTATAATCATAATGTTGATCAGACAATATAATTATATCGGGCAACAACCTCCCGACGAGATCCAGACGGGACTTGAACCTGCGCGCTCAAGGTGCAAGTCCAACACATAGCGCCCTACGCCTTAGCGCTATGTCATCACTACGCTATGTGTTGGACTTGCACCTTGGGCGCGCAGGTTCAAGTCCCGTCTGGATCTCGTCGGGAGGTTGTTGCCCGATATAATTATATTGTCTGATCAACAATATAATTATACTGGAAGCATTTCGGTGTTTCCATCAACCTGTTGGAATTATCATGAACAGATGACGCATGATGACAGTATAATATGCAGCATGCCATACAAGTCTGTGATGCTTGCCGAGATAGTATTATCCATTCACTGTCAGATTCACATACAAGCTTGTAATCATGAGTTTGTACTATATGTTGTGTGAGTAGCTATACACACACACACACACACACACTCAGTATGACAGATAAGTGGATGCTCTGCAGCAATATCCTGGTGTGTACAATTATTTGGGTGTGCAGTGATTATAATACTTGCAGCACCACACACACACACACACTTGCAGTATATACTAATCATTCAGTATATACTAAGTGCATGCAGCAGATGTACATTATAATACATGTGCATTATAATACTGAGCAACTATGTCATTGTGACATGTGCATACATTTATGCATTCAGCTTGATCGCGTTAGCAGCTGTCATGCATAAACCAGCTTGCGTCACGATAGCAGCTGGTATATATGATCTCATATAATAATGCATCAGACATTGCACAAAAGCATACCTGCTGTGCATGTAAACTATATTTGAACCCATATGGTGTAAGGTGCCTATTCAGTGGTCTTAACACAATAATTAGCTCAATATACTCTGACGCAGGATTTGGGATGAGTATATTTGTTCTATTGTGGATCACTGAAAGGAATGCTCACCGGAACTACATGTGAAATAAATCAAAGCAACTCATCACTGCAGATGAGATATGCAGGATTACAATCATTAACTAAGCTGATATACATCATGTTAGATACATTCTGTGATTGGTATACAGATCATCCTATATGATAGATCAACTTGGTATAGTGTAATGAATCAGTAATTACCTATATACAAGTGTGTGTAGTAGCACAAATCCCACACACACACAATGTACTCAATCAGAAAGTACATGTACATAAGTCACTGCATACACAAGTCATTGCAACTTATGTGTATGACATTACACTGATTCACAAGTGTAATAAATGAGTCACTGACACTACTATGTAAGTTGACACGATGCACTGACTCGAAAGTGTAATGATCAAGAATCATATCAACACATAATACATAGTACCATCCAGCTTGATCACGATAGCAGCTGGATGTCAAGCAATGGCGATAGATATGGGACAGAATCAACCAACATGTTGTAGGGCTGGATGGAGAAATCTCCAGACCCGAAGGCATTATACAATGCTCAAATAAGCAGCTGGTCACTGCTGAGCATTGTCCATTCGTCTCACATATCATCGCTGGAGCAACAACAACAACTACAATGCATCATGACAATTGATTCAGAATTGATCAGTTCAAATTGCATGTACACTCTCAGATCAGTAACTATATATTGAACTGATAGAGGTTGTTGTGGACATTACACACACACACTATTGTGTTGTGTGAGACTGCTTAGATATATTTATCAAGCTATGTCCAATCTACTTGGAAACTAAAGATATCACTTAAGTTATCATACTTAAAGTTGATATTCCTAAAATAAATCTTGGTCCATTTTCCATGGGTTTAAATCAGCAAAACCCATATGTGTGTGCAATCACACATACTGACCATCAGATATCTTCACTAAAAAAGCCATGAAAAATGTCATGTGCAAAAGTGAGATACGTTACGTGAGTTCTGTAGGATGCACATTACACAACCACTAATATATATGTACTATAGTACATATATAGAGTGGCCATAAAAGTGAAAAATGGGTAAAAATCGTCGGCGATAAATTTCAAAACTGAAAATCCGACTCCATTTTTCACGAATTATGATTTTATACCTATTAAGGTATCTGAAAAACATAATGTGCATAGTCATATATCGTGTAACACCCTAAATATCAGGTGTGTAACACCTAGGGGTATACATAGTTGCTGTACCAAAATACGTGAAAAACTCACACGTATGATTTGAAAATGAAAATTTGGGTTTCATTTTTTTCGTTACCCTATTTGATTAGCTATTGAAGAATATGCTCAAAATAGTACAGCACAGGTAACGCCCTAATATTATATATATTAGACACAGTATTAAGGAATTCACCGTTAAGGAATCAGCCAGCGTTTTGGGGGGGGGTCACGATTTTAGTGATTTGGCTGGCTGGACCCAAAAAAATAAGGAAGAGGTCCAAAATAAGGAAGGCGCTCGCTGGCTGGCATGCTTTCGGCAATCTTAACATAAGGAATTGACGCTGGCATAACTTGACGCGGTGCACATGGCTTTAGGCTAATTATTGCACATGGCATTACTGTAGGCAATTATTGGTGTTATGGTGTGTACACCATAATATCTGTCTGTCTGTCTTCATGTCTGTGTGCAGCTCTCTAAGCTGTTGCCTACTCGCTGGGTCCATTTTATCACTTCGAAAAATCAGCACACAGTTTTCTCGAAAATTTCAGTTTGTAAGGCTGACGTGAGGAAAATAACGAATGGTGCTGGCTGGCTCATGAATCGCGTTCCTTCTAATGAACAATTTAGTACTGCAGCCGGCGGGGGTCACGATTTTAGTGATTTGGCTGGCTGGAGCCGCATCTCTCGTTTCATTAAATATGAGTGTTTACTGTACAAACATGGTGTAACATACCTCCTAAATACCACGTGATACACAGTGATATAATAAATGCAGTTTTGCTTCAATTTCTTTGAAAAATGTTCATGCTGCTTTAATTTAGCATATTTTAGGGTTACTGATGGCAAGTAACACCCTAATATCACTGTGGGAGATAAGGGTCACTGTAACACTATATACCCTGAAATGCCACCTATATAATAGGAAACACTTTATACCGGAATATCCAAGTACACTAGATATCAGAAAGTCCCGTACTCGTGTGGATAAGCTGTATAAGATAAATAAACCCTAAGCTAGATATACCCGGAACCGTCTCGGACGGTCTCGAAGTCTAGCCTACCTGTGACACCGCGTGTGTCACAGTACGAACCTACAGATCGGTCAGCAGTCCAGTGTTGGTCCTAGGGATCTGTCATAGGGGCCTGACCGGGATTCCCAGTCAGGGCTGCCTATACAGATTTCAGCACACCACCCCAGCACTGTGGGTGGTGACTGACTAGGAGAGTCAGAAAATGTATGATGTTAGTGTCAGGGCAGAAGCTAGGTGACAAGTCTAACTGTTAGGGTTTGAAAATCGGTGCGGGGATTTTCACTGTACGAGCCGGGTCAAATCATATATCGTCATGGGGCGAAAATGCTCCACGACGGGATTTGAACCCGTGACGTTCGCTTCTCTAGTGCGACGCTCTAACCAACTGAGCTACGCGGAGGATGATGATCCTTTCGCGCATTTCAGTGGTACTCGTACAGATCGGATTGTTACAAATCGATGATCGACTATGCGTGTGACATCGACGACGACGTACCAACATCGCGACTGCGGGCGTCTGTCATCTTTCGATCCGTAACATATCTCCCCTCTTTAAACGAAGTGTCGTGATCTCACGACATTCGTGTCGAGTCACTTTTCATTCAGAGGTCCGACCTCAGATGTGATGACGTGGCAGCCTGCGATGAAGCTGGGTAGCAGTTCTTGGGATGCAGTCCATCGCACCGAAGGTGCATCGCAGTTCTTGGGATGCAGCCCGAATCCACGTCATCAGCGCGGGTCACATCGTGCTCATGCATACGCGATCGTAGCGCAGGTCACATCGCCGTGCCCGAGCATACGCGATCTTAGCGTAGGTCACATCGTGTGCCTTATGCCGTTACATCTGAGGCGGTTTCCGAACCGTCGCTTCGATACCAAAGTTAACTTCGGTACCATCACTGATTTCTTTGTTCATCATGACAATCATTATCCAGAACCATTGTCTAAGTTGGGTACACTATAGTGACCCTGAACTGACAAAGTATGTGGGCTGCAACCCAACAACTGCATTTGACATCATCTGGCATTTGCCACATTCAAAAACGTCAGGCATATTGCCAATATGACGTAGAGAGAATCAATGTTCAGATTGGCATTGTTACCTCTAAAGCATTCGATGAGTAATCTCAGTCTAATTCTCTATCAAACCATTTTTCACATAACATAATGATTGAATAACATCCTCCATCACCATCTGATTGGTTTGATACATCTCTTTTATCAGAGAGAGGGGGAGGAAGAGTATAGATTCATTCATTATAGATTCATTCATTTTTCATACAGCTGCCACAAATTGATTTACATCATTGTGATTTTGCTTGGAAGATTAAAAATCTTATCAAAAGTTCCAGCATCTGTGTATAGCAGCCATAAAGTTGATGACACGGTACATCATGCCGATTGAAACATCAAATGAAGTCTTATTTGACTTACTGACACATAAAGTTCATTATGAAGAAATCATAGATACATATTTATATGAATGAGCTCTATCATTTATATGAAGGGCACTGACATACGAGAACGATGGTTTTTCAAAAGCTAACTGCTGAGATTCAGTAGTTCAGTATCACGTATGACGTATGACAGTGACAGTGACAGTACAGTGACTTCCTACCTGTACTCAGTAGTTCGACTTCGGTAGCTTAGACTGTGACACACGATATGATTGCCTAGTGACGGCCTCAGAGCTTAGATAGCCTGAGAGTCGTGTATTCATTTCTATCTTTTGATATACCCGATTGCCTCGCTCAAACCCTACGGCGTTCAGCGTTTTCACTGTGTCACTAGGACATTCTAGTAGGCTATAGGCCCACCACTTGCCTAAAGTGGTTTTGATTCAAAGCCACTAAATGGCTGGCTAAAGCTGTAGAGGGGCGAGCGTGGCTGAGTAGGTAGAATGTTGCGGGGTGCCGCGTTTTCGCGGCACAACTGACTGCGTGGATGGAGAGGTAAGCGCGACGAGTGGCGGAGGAGAGGATGGGTCAGAGAGCGCTGGGGCCCCCGATGGTATGCAGCATTGCGCAGAGTTTGGTACTGAGTGGTTCGCGACACGTTAAAAAGGTCACGACCTCGGACATCGACAAGCGCGGAGACCTCGACTCTACTCTCCTACTTTCCGCCCACCCCCGCCGCTCCGCATTTTTCCTCACTGCTCTACACGTCTTTACCCGTATCATTTTACCTTAATTTGCCACGCTTGCCGCTTGTTTGTGAACTTTGAGCGGATCTTGGAATCTTGCGGGCGACTTGGCCGTTTTTGACCGCTTATTACTTGCGTTCTACTTGGACTCAGACATTTTCCTTTGGAGGGTGTTTTTACTTCGCCATTACCGGCCGTGTTACCGAGTTTCGTGGGCATCGGAGCAGATTTTGAATTTATCTTGGATTTGGCCCCTTCCTTGAAGGGGGCTCACCCTTATCGTTAGGGTTTCATCCCTTCGGTGCTTCGCTTTCGGTTGCCATGGCTGCCGTGGATCCTTCTGATGGGTTCACCACTCCGGTTCCGGCTGGGATCGACACGAGGAGGGCGCTTCCCTTCAGCGACGGCCCTGAGGAGCCTGTGCCCCCTACACCTGTGAAGAATCGCCCACTTGCGGGTGATGAGACAGGCGGTGCTGTGATTGTCAGGGAGTTCCTTAAAGACTGCCAGACTATTCTCCGCGAGCCTGGTCACCGAGCCAGCATCATCCAGCAAGTTCGTGACCAGTGCCGGCCCACTCACATCAAAGCCTCGGAGTGGGTTTTCGACATCGACAAGATCAAAGGCCAAGTGCCTCGGGAAATTGCGTTGGACCGCTTCACTCAAGCGGTAAAAACCCAGCTAACTGACTTCAATCTCCAGTTTGCCACGGTATTCCACCCGACAGACCTCACCACGACTGTTCTTCCTGAGGCCACTCGTATTCTCTACCGCATCCTGACGTCATTGGTGCGTGGATCATGCCTTCGGCTCATTGAGGAGTCGGCTACGGTGTCTCCGGATGATGGGCGCCGTGCATGGCTCGTCATCTGCCGGGCCGTTGCCAGGCGACGCAGGCCGTGGGTTTCCCATGGCTACCTGTTCGAGACAGCTCCGGCGATTGAGCTGCTGGAGGATGTTGACCCCGAGCCCTATATTAAGGGTTTCATGCAGCACCACACCGCTGTCCGGTCCGAGCTCAGACCTGGTGTAGAGCCTGACGATGTGTGGGGTGTGGGGTTCGCCTTGGACCTCCTCACCCTTCGCATGTGCCCTCTGTATTATAAGGATCTTCTGCAGGAGTGGAGTTCTAAAACGGCCGAGGGCAGGGAGAAGCGGGCTCTCGGAATTCAGCAGTTCACGTTGGCTGTGAAAGCCTTTCACCAACAGAAAACAGAGGAAAAGAAGCTGCTTAAGGAGAAGAAGAAAAAGGATGGGGTCTCCGCGTTGGCGGCCTCACTTCTCTCTGGGGAGTCCCCTTCTGCCGCCCTTCTGGCCCGTGCGGGCATCCCGCAGACTCGCATTGTTGGTGGCCGCAGGCGTGACGAGCCCAGACACCCGCCACAGACTCGGGATGCTCAGCCGCAGGCAGCCGGACAGGGTGCTCACCGGTCTGGGGGCGACAGGGGTACAGCTCCCCGCGCCAGACCGGCCCGCGGCGGGAAGAATCGACAACAGAACATGAAGGGGCACAGGAAGGGCTCTCACCCTTCCCCTCATGTCCCTCCACCGCGGACTCATGGGCAGCGGCAGCCTGCATCCGGTGGTTCACCGACTGCCTTGCGGGTGACACGGGATGCACAGGGCCGCCACACGGTCCAGTGTTGGGACTGTGGCGGCCCTCACTTCCGCCGTGATTGCCCTGGAGGGGTGCAGAGTGCGCATGTGGCGGGGTTCCACCCCGAGGGCACGCCTATTGCAGACATCCTGTCAGAGCTGGATGCGGCTTTCCTCGATCCGGAGGAGGAGGTGTATGAGTCATGCTTATACTCTTACTCATTGGAGCTCGGGGAGGCACCGCTTGACCTCCCCGCGGCTCAGGCGGCTGCCGTTGTGCCGCACTCTGCCGTTGACAGTGAGGAGCCGTGGACTGAGTCGGAGTGGGCTATCTGGGACTCATGTGGCCGCTCGGAGGAGCAGTACTACGACGCTGTCAACCGCTTCAACTCGTACCAGGACCCTGACGATGGGGACTGCCCCGACGGTGAGATGACACCTACTCAGCTCCATGTTGCCGTGCACCAGCCTCCGGACCCTGCAGTGTCTCTGCAGCACTTCAGTGTTGAGCCACAGCAGCCAGCGGTGCCGGCAGCCGACGTGCAGATCACAACAACCAACACCGAATTCCCTGGAGCTGTGCAGCTGGTGAGCACGGCACCGCAGTCCCGGCCCAGGGGTCCGGGTGGCCCGGGCCGCAGGCCCTATGGGGCGGGTCACTTCATGTACATGAGTCTGCTGTGCATTCTAGCATTCTCTGGCACGGCAGATGCGGTGCAGTCTGGTGGTGCCTCCGGTGCTGTGCTGGAGGTGCACCCACGGGCTCTGGTGCTTTGGCATGCTATCACCTGGGGTCTGGCTATCTCGGCCTGTCTTCCTGCCGTTGGTGCCAGGACTCCCGTACGCACCTGGCGACACCTTGTCAACCGGCAGTCACCAGCGGGCGGGCACCAGCCCTCAACAACCCAGCCTCCGGCGGGTGAGCCCCGTACCTCTCGCCGCTCCTCACCAGTCTGGACTGCTGTTCTGGTTATCTGTAGCCTGGCTCTGTGTACCTCGGCACTACTGTTTGGGTACTCTCTGGGTCTGCGGCAGTCAGTCAGGCAGTCAGTCAGTCAGTCAGTCAGTCAGCTTACCCCGCCAGCAGGGGGGTCCGTCGGCCGTTCTGCTGGTCAGCTTTTCTCAGCTGATGGACTGGCTACCGGTGATACCGGCTTATGTCTGGTCTCTGGTTATGCTGTGGGTACGTATGCTTCTGTGGAGCTTGGTGTACTGTCTGGTCAGCTTGGGTCAGTTACAGTGGTCTACCCTCTGGTACCCGCTGGCTATACTGGTATTCTGGTCTATGGCAGTGCAGAGTCAGTTCCGTTATATGTACCCGACGAGGAGTGGGCTGCTTCTGGATTCAGTTCTCTGGCCAGTGCTGTCCCTGCACCCGTCCGGGTTGACAGGGGCATCGTGTGTGACTCTGGAGCCGCATGTGTCATGTGCGGGGACCTGTCGGCCTGCACCGACGTGGACTACACCCGTACGGTGGCCTTCACCATGGTCACGGCTGGGTCTCACAGGACGGATGCTACTGTGACATTCCATCTGTATGGGGTCTGTATCCAGGACGGAGCCATCGACCACTTCGTTCTCCCAAACTCACACTATAAGGCCGGCTGCCGCACTCTCCTGTCTTCTCGGGTTATGCTTTCCCTCGGCTTCGGGTCCCCTGACCTTGTGTCCCTCACTTACACCCACCTGCCTACTGGCCGTGTCTATCGGATCATTGACTCTGGCACAGACTATATGTGGGCGGAGGTCCCTGAGGGGGCAGCCAGTGCACTCACCCAGACTGTCTCACGTGTCCGCACCGGTGAGATCTGTGACTGGATGTGGGCACGCTCAGAGTATGCCAAGTGGGCTTTCCTGAAGGGCTCGCCTGCTGCCCTGGCCAAGACCGGGGAACACAACTTTGACATCTCCCTCTTCGGAGACGACCTCCCCCCCGGCGTGGGTAACAACCAGACCTGCCCAGTCAGGTATTCACTGTCTGATTCCTGCTGGGGTCACCTCTGGGCCGGTGCCTATATATATGGCAACCCGCCCTTTGACAGACTCACCTGTGAGCGGATGCTCAGGAAGGCCAACCGGGACTTTGCAACCGACCCCGAGCACACGGTATTCCTCTTCTTGATTCCCCACTCACACCTCAGTACCTTCAGGCAGCACCTTATTCACTGGGAGGTGCTACATGTGTATCCGGCTGGCACAGAGGGCATATTCAGCTACCGTCGTGAGCACACCTATGCTGGACGACCCCTTCAGTCGGCTGGCTCGGAGGGCGGGGGGGACCGTGTCTTCATTGCTGGTACCCCGTTCCCGGTGGCTATCATCTACCGTGATCAGTACACGTCCATGAGGTTCACTCCTGAGAGGTGGTGCCATTCCGCATATGCTCATGCTCATGGTCTCAGGCTGGCTCAGCTCATGGACCTTGGTGTTGACATCGCCCGACCTGGCACTACGGTTACCCGGGAGCAGCTGCTGTCTCACAGGACCTGTGCTGAGGCCTGTGCTGTGTGTGCCCGTATGCGGACAGTGCAGCCGAGTCCGAAGCACCCTCCGGCTGACAGATACAGGGCTCAGAAGCCTGGGTCTATGTGGGCTGCTGATGCTACAGGCCCGATCACGCCTATTGGCTATGTCGAGGTACCGCTGGACCTTTGTGGAGTTCACTGTGAGGTTTACACTTTGCTACTTCTCTGCTGAGAAGTCGGCATACAGCTTCATCCTGGCTCAGTTCCTTGCAGATGTTGTTCATCACGGCTTTGCCTGCACTGGCCTGGTTCTCCGCACTGATTGTGCCCCGGAGCTGTGTGACCCTGCAGCACAGGCTCTGTACAAACACCGTGGCATCAAACACCTGCAATCGTCGCCCACCCTGCACTGGCAGAACTTCATGGCTGAATATGTGATTGGTAAGATCTCGTCGGTCTCCCGTGCACTCCTGGAGACAGCCGGTATGGACCTCACCTACTGGCCTCTTGCAGACAGTCATGCCTGCCTGCTATGGGATATCCTGCCTCATGGGCGGGACGCCGTGGTGCCATTCTATCACCTTATGGGCTATCACTTTACCTACTCCCGTATCGAGATATTCGGCACCCTGTGCACTGTGGCCATGGATGCTCAGCAGATGCGGGCCCGCCATCCGGGGGTCTCCAAGAAGCGGACCCCCCGGGCCTGGCAGGGGCGGTTTGTGGGCATCAGCCTCAGGTCCTCGGCCTACAAGGTACTGGACCTGGAGAGAAACAAGGTTGTTTCCGAGGGCCGGCCAGACTTCATCAGAAACTACTCAGAGTTCGGGCAGGTGATGTCATCGTTCCCTGCCCCCGCTCCCGACGAGCAGCACTCCGCACCCGTGCCCAGTGACAGGCCGGAGCCGTGGAGGGACTACACCACTGACATGGTGGTGACAGTCCATTCCGTGGCTGCCTATTATGACACCCGGGACGGTGAGACCTATGCCACCGTGCAGTTGCTTGACACTGGTTCAGCCGACACTTTCTGGACCACCGCCCAGCAGTATGTCATGGCTGACCCTGCGGGCACTGCTTGGTTTGACTTGGTCCACTGGCTGGACCGCCGCAGGGTCATTGACTGTGTCAATCAATACTACCCGCTCTGGACTCTGGCTAAGGCTCAGGAGGCCCGCGGTGATCCGCTGTATCCGGCACTCATTGTGTCCACGGACATGAGGCGGTCCAGGTCCTATGGGGTGCTCTTCCGGCCTATGGCCTACGGTGATGTGACTGCCCCACGTGCCTATGCCATGGACCTCCGTGCCAGTCTGGTGGTGTTCCCTGATACCCACAGTGCTTGCCACCTTCCCTTCTCCGACCACCCGGAGCAGGACCAGTGGCTCCTGCCGCACTATGTGGTCCCACCAGAGGACACGGTCGGTACATTGCCTGCCAGCGGCACACTCAGCTTCTGTCATATCTCTGCTGACCTCGCCGAGCGCCTGTACCACACTGCAGCTCCTGATCTGCCACTGCCAGGTGGGTACCGCCAGGCACTGTCTATGCCTGATGGGGCTCAGTGGGAGGAGGCTATTACCGGTGGGGAGGTGCAGCCTCTGATTGACCAGGGTAAGATAGAACCGGTGGAGGTGCTACCCGACGGTGAGATCGCCACCAGCACCATCTTTGTGCTGAATAAGCCCTGGAAGCCACGGGATGGTCTACCGCCCGTCCAAATTCATAAAGCTCGGATGGCCGTGGCTGCCACATGGCACTGGGGCTACACCCAAGCTGAGACCGCATGCACGGTGTATTCAGATGCTGACCATGCTCGTGACAAACTCAACGGGTGTCTCTCCTACTCGGGAGGCATTGTATTCCTCAACGGCATGGTCCTTCATTGGGTATGTGCCCGCCAGACTGATGCTGAGATGTCCTCCACTGGATCTGAGTATGTGGCCGCCTCTGTGGTTGGGCAGCGGGCCATGTCTGCTATCCATATGATTGTGGAGATGTTCGGATTTATCAGAATTACGCAGCAGGAGCCGGGTGTGTCTGCTCTGGCTCTGTCTACGGCCTTCCCTGCAGCTGACACTTCTTGGATGCAGAGGGCGGCCACGTTCTTCGAGAATCATGCTATGGGTCATGGTCAGATGGGCCCCGCCTCCCCCCTACACTACCAGGAGGCTGAGCCTGTTCCTGACAGCAGCCTGTATGCCCTGCCTCACGCGGTGCCAGTACCATATGATGGCACGGGCTACGAGGACGGTCCGCGGGAGTACCACTCTCAGCGGTCTGGCATGTATGGTACCTCTGGACCCTTTATTCCCAGGCTGGAGCTCCCGGTGGCTGTCATGATTGACAACCAGGCGGCCTCCTCCATTCTGAGGAATGTCATGCTATCCACCAAGATTAAGCATGTGTTGATCCGTTTTCACTGCTTTCGGGGGTGGGTGTGTGCTGGGTACCTAGTGCCTGTTTACATCAACACTTTACTCAACCTGGCTGATATCTTCACCAAACCTCTTCCTGGGCTCAAGGACAAGGTGCGGGTGATCATCAGCATGATCGAGTCCTTCATGGACGTGATCCGCCCGCACCCCAGTGGTGCGGGTGACTCCTAGGTTCTCTGGTCCTCTGTCCGGCTGAGCTGCAGGCCTATGAGCCGGCAGCGGTCGGGCAAGGGGTCTTTCTGGTCTGACTGGATTGATGCCCTTTGACGTGGTGCCCTTCTGGACTGGACTTTGTGTTCGTAGACAGACTGGTACCTATGACCTGCCCTATGAGACCTTAGACACCGACAGCTCTACTCTGACCTTAAGCACATCTGACTGGATTCTGGCCTTCGACTACATCCTGTACCTCTTTGACATCTTCTATGACCTCGAGTACTGGTTGACTGTCGAGCTGAGCAGCATCAGATGAGAGTATCTATCGGGGAGCGAGATCTGGCGGAGACCAGTCACTATTTTCATATCCTTGTGGCAGTCCACCTAGTTGGCATGCATATACTAGTACTTTAGCATTCGGTTTAGAGGGTTAGCCGGAAGCGGGGATGGCGGCAGGTCGGCCCTTTGGTTGATGTTGTCCTGATCCGTGGACGGGGACCTCTTAGTTTGCATTAGCTACCTGTTTCACATTCTTGTGCCACCTCAGCCGAGGTGGTATGCTGAGATTCAGTAGTTCAGTATCACGTATGACGTATGACAGTGACAGTGACAGTACAGTGACTTCCTACCTGTACTCAGTAGTTCGACTTCGGTAGCTTAGACTGTGACACACGATATGATTGCCTAGTGACGGCCTCAGAGCTTAGATAGCCTGAGAGTCGTGTATTCATTTCTATCTTTTGATATACCCGATTGCCTCGCTCAAACCCTACGGCGTTCAGCGTTTTCACTGTGTCACTAGGACATTCTAGTATATTGTAAGCTTACGACCATCACTTTGACGTCAACAGCCTGAGATGCTGATTGTCGAAATTCAAGAGTTGAAGGATTCGTTGAATCAACCTTGATATATGTGTTTTGATTGATAAATTGTTGATCCATGGTTTCTCCCCAAATCTAGAGAAGCTGGCACACAAGTTGTTGCCAATGTCTTAAGGAAAGCATCTGAGCAAAGGATTGCCAGTTGTGCCATCAGGCATCGAATTCCATAACAGCAAAGCCGAGTGAGTAAATCCGCCACTCTAGCTATTTGCCCGTCATTCCTTCCAGGTTCATGACAAGAGACAATTCATCAAAGTCATACACCAATGCATAAGTCACATGCATGGTTGCACAGTTTGTATCCGAATGCCATTCCATCAAGGTTAAGCATCTTGACAGTAACTCTGGCCAACCAAAAGCCTTCCTGTCTTCGGATATCTTGAGCATTCTCATTTCCAGCTCATTATGGCATGTGGCACGTGTGGGTGGACGGGGGTTACATACTTAAGTGCATAATTTCGGAAAATGTTATTATACGGCTTGATATTTTTGGAGAAGTTTGGAGAAGGTTTGGACAAACTCAAAAATATAAATTTTTGACATTTAGGGTTTAGGAGTAGTCGTGCGGGGCCATTTTGGTCACGGCAAACCGCAGGAAATCGTGTTTTGCACTTGGCATGCATGCGCGTCGCATGAATGTGTTGATAAAAGGTCACCGCCGAGTTTGGGGAGGTGCACCAAGTTAGTTGAAGGCACTTGAAAGTTGCATAGCCAAGATTTTAGGGTTTTAGGGTTGCTGGCGGGTGAAATATTGGCTGTGAGAGCAGGGGTTTCGCGTATGCGGGGTCCGCTATAAAGTGCATAATTTCGGAAAATGTTGTTATACGGCTTGATATTTTTGGAGAAGTTTGGAGAAGGTTTAGACAAACTCAAAAATATAAAATTTTGACATTTAGGGTTTTGGAGTAGTCGTGCGGGGCCATTTTGGGCACTGCAAACCGCAGGAAATCGTGTTTTGCACTTGGCATGCATGCGCGTCGCATGAATGTGTTGATAAAAGGTCACCGCCGAGTTTGGGGAGGTGCACCAAGTTAGTTGAAGGCACTTGAAAGTTGCATAGCCAAGATTTTAGGGTTTTAGGGTTGCTGGCGGGTGAAATATTGGCGGTGAGAGCAGGGGTTTCGCGTATGCGGGGTCCGCTAGAAAGTGCATAATTTCGGTAAATGTTGTTATACGGCTTGATATTTTTGGAGAAGTTTGGAGAAGGTTTAGACAAACTCAAAAATGTTATTTTTTGACATTTAGGGCTTTGGAGTAGTCGTGCGGGGCCATTTTGGGCACTGCAAACCGCAGGAAATCATGTTTTGCACTTGGCATGCATGCGCGTCACATCAAAATTGTGATGCCCCAAGTTTGTTCAAATGCTTGAGCATAAATATGCAAAAAATGTTATCATTATTGCATTGTGAATGCCAAATCCCATACTATATATTTGAATGCAAAAATTACAACAGTGATAACACGCGCTCATGCTCGGCAGCAGGCATCTTGTACACATCCCCTCTTTTAACTAGGCGCACATCGGTTGCACGCACGGCTTCACAAGAGATCAAGCACTTTTTACTTGTGTCTAGTATGTAGTCATCTCTCACATCGGCATCTTCCCATTCAAAGTACCTCCCCGAAACCACAAATTCTCCCGGGGCAAAATATTGCCCATAGTCATCTCGGCGCCCCCTAGGTCCAACCTCCGTCACGGCGGATAACGCCTTCACCAAGTAGTAGGCGTGTGTGCGGTCCGCCGGGTCTCGGTGGACCGCGATGATGCATCCGCGCCGCACCGCTACACTCACATCACTCGCATACTCCTCCACCAACTCCCGCACCCTTGCCGCGTCCGCACCCGTTGCGGGCGTCAATTCCACCTCCCTCCACAAATCCACATGCGAGCTCTCCAAACAGTTCTCGGACGTCGGCATGGACGACACACATTCCGCATAGCATGACACGCAATAGCATGTCCCGTCGCGCACCAGCAACTTCCCCTCCACGCCCGATCGCACCGAATGCAGTTGCAAAGTGCGCTCCAAAGATTTGTATGCGATGCGCGCCGTGTGATCAACCGCCGACAAACCTCCCGCCACCTCTTTCGTCGCGTCCTCGGGAACTAGATAAAAGAATCGTTGATTGAATGCGGCCCTCGACTTCGTGTAGCTGGTGTCCGCGCGTGTGCGCAACCTCTCCACACAAACAGCATAGAGATCGGCCGCACACAAGATCTTCCCATACCATTTGTCACCCTCCGAAATTACCGCCACCGCCGCTGCATGCTTCACGTGTGCCCCCGCTCCGTCCTGCTCCCCTTTAGCATGCGCCGTCTCAAAGAAGTTCCGCTGACAAGGAATCCCCAGCGACCATTCCATTTTGCTGTTTCCCACGTCCGCGAATCCCGCCGCGCACTTGTTCTGCCCCGCACAGCCATCCGCCCATTCGTGAATAAATATTGGCTTCGGAATCCCCCTTTTCTCAAAGTACTCCTTGATGATCACCTCTCGCATGTACCGAATGAATCTGTGATCATGCTTGCGGTCATCACTGATAAAGTACACATAGTCCTTTATCACAACCGGGTTCTCCGCCGTGGACTCTACCCCATCGACTTCCTTGCACGCGTGCCGCCATAATACACACACCAACACAGTAGCCTGTTTCACCACCCAGTGCAAACTCTGAACTTCCCTCGGGATGTTCAACGAATGGTTCTCGGAGAAGTCGAAACACCACGCCGTATGCCCCAACGGCAAATCCGTGATACACGTCTTAAATTGACGGTGTTGGTGCAAGGCCATGAATGTATGGTAAGCATAGGGACGCAAAAACGGGCAGTCCCCGACGCCATTTAGCCTCCGCCACTTCCACGATTCCGACGCCGCGTCCTCGCACAGAAAGCGTCCATTGCACCGACAGTTTGGCGACTTCCCCGGTTCGTGCCCCAGCAACAGCGTTTGCAGCTTAGATATCAACGCCCCCAATTTCGTCTTCTTCTGCAAAAACTGCAACCTCCTAACCTCTTTCCCTTCGTCGTCGTACTTGCCCGTACTGTCTCAGAGTCTCATAGCACGACCACCTCACCTCCTCCGCATATTGCACCTCCTTCTCGCACACTTTAAAGTTCTTCAAACCTCCGCACTGTTTGCAGGTTTGCAACAGGCACTCTATGCGGTGCTTATCCCCTTCACGCGGGCACAACAGACTCTCCGCGAACGTGGAGGTAGACTTCCCGCCTTCACGATGCCACACACTTGCCCCGTCGGCGCACCCACCGCGCTCTCCCTCTTTTCCTCCGCCGTCCGTGGCACTCGGGGGCAACACTTCTTATCCTTGCACGGGCACTTCTTGTGCACCGCCTCCCGTGCTTCGTCGAACCCTTTAAGCACCATGCGCATGTCCTCGTGATACCTACAACAACAAGAGATGTTGTCCCTTCTTGTCAACCGTACCACATTGTGCGGTTTGCAAACTCCCGCCTTCTCAAACGACCTTTGCCCCACCTTCACGCTTGGATATTTCGCCACAAATCTCCGGTACACCACTAGTTGCGAAGCCTCAAGCCAATGCTTGCTAACGTACTCACGGGGCGTCTTAAGCTTCCCCGTGTGTGGATCTCTTGCCAACACCACGTCCTTCTTACAAGGACTCACGCGCGTGTTGTCCGGGTGCAACCAAAAGTCGCGGATGAGTGCACAAGTGGCTTCCGCCATGCACACCGAACGACGCCCACGTCGCTTGGGGCGCGTCACACCCACGTGCAAGCTCCTTCGTGCACGCTCGGCATTGCCCACCCTCGCACCCGCCAGCATGTTTTTATGCCCCGTGATGCCCGCATATCCTACACGCTTATGCACGCCTAACATTGTTGTCGCTGCGGTTAACACTTGCCCCTCTTGCATGTTCTCGCCAAACACTGCGGCCGCCACTGCAAGCTTGTGCTCCTCGTTCAAGTTAGAATTCCTACTCGACAGCGCCCCAAAGACCGCAACCAGGTTTTCTAGAATGCAGTCCATAGCTTTGGTCTTCGCCATTTCTGTATCACCGAACAACGCTGCGCGACAGCGTTGCAGTACACCTACTGCCGCTTCCTTTGGCAGCGTTTCAATGTACCCCCTCACCGCTGAAGCGATGCGGTTTGGGGACCTACTAAAAATCTCGCTCATCTTCCCTATCCAGTGGTTCCTGTTTCCTCGCTTCAGTGGCGTGTATTCCTGTGGTCTGTCAACTTCGTGACGTGTCAGCGACCGACGCAAACCATCTTCTTGCCCCTCTATCCCTCCTTTGGACACTTCGCGCGAAGTGTCCAGTTCGTCTGGAGAAGAACATTCCTCTTTGTCTGAGCTGTCAGGAATCTGACAATTGCGCAAGGGCGTGGAAGGGAGTGGAAGTCGCCTCAGCTCGTGCAGACGCCCAAATATCGCACACCGAATCCAACTTGGTAACCAAGTGTCGAAGCGTCGGCATAGCTTCTTGCGGTAGGGGCCACACTCCAAGAGGTATGGTGCGTGCGGAGTCGCCTACTTCTACTAGAAGAGGTAGCAAGTCCATAAGAATTGGCGGGATATCTGGTCCAGGATTGTAGCTCGCGTCTGAGCCGCACAAAGCTAAAAAGACGCTCATAGCTAGAATGACATGCATGATTCCACATAACTGCCCTAGTAGCCAACGTCGATCATCCCGAACCACGGTGAACTTCACGTGGCCTTCCACGATGTGCACCCCTGCTACAAAAAGGTATGCGCACTCCTCAACAGTCGTTCTCACGCATTTTGTCACAGATCATAATAGTTCATAATAGCTTCGGGCTCTTTACAAATAAAGTACAACCGCACCGTTGAAGCTTGTCGGATTGGGGCGCCGCTTCGTCCCACCCATATCGTTGTCGTTTCTAACACGCTAACCACATATCAAATATACATGAAATATATTCGTGCGAGGGCATGAGCTTCCTCGCACTTCCATCACCGGTCACATTCTTGAAGAATACGAACGCGTTTCACTTCGAAATGGCGTGAAGTGCTTCATGATGTGGCGCTTTGGAGTTCACCAAATCTGTCAGCGCTCCACATCATA